>JAQQZZ010088384.1:7557-18086 GCA_030265115.1 Mopalia vespertina
CACATATCACACTGTGTTATAATACATATTGAGTACAGGTATAGTGGAGTGTTTGCTTCTCAATGTTTTTACCTTAACATACACAGGGCTTAGGAAATGTCATTGTTATTATAACAAAAAGTATTAGGACAGTACATGTCCAGCCTATGCCAATGACTTTGACAAAGCATCTGCTCAAGGTCGTGATTAGGTGTAGACAGTAAGCCCAAGAATACATGTACACTCACTGGTTGTCCAGGCCCTCATTCAAGTATGGCTGTTTGCTTTAGCCATTTTAATCAAAGTTTACCTAAATTTATTTTGATCTCATAAACAAACATTAAATTTGGACAGAATAATTCTTGAAAAAAAAGTGTAAGTTTGATTGAAAAAAGTTTTCAATATCCCACAATACTGTTCGTCTAAACTACAATGTGAATTGATTTAAAAGGACATGCTTTTAAGTGGGGCAACTATTTTGAGATGTTGAAAGAAAAATATCTTTCTAGTGATGTCATTTTGAAAAGACAAGTTTGTTTTAGTATAAAGTATTACTTTGTTTAATAATGTTTTAGCAGTTGAATAACATGAAACTAATTCTTAAAACTTCTGTAGAGGTAAATGTAGATAATTGTTTACCTGGGTATGGTTTTAAAGAGAATTGGTTGAGGGCATTATCCCCGTCATTTTAGTTATTTAGGTCATACATTGTTATACCCTTTTGTTCCAGTCGTCTGAAAAAATATGTAGCAAAAGTCTCTATTTGCTCTACAAATATGTCGAATAGTGAGATTGAAAGATGTACGAATGACTGTTTAATTTAATGATGTCTCTGCTATTATCACTTCTTATCATTTATGATGTTGATGATCCATTGGATTTGTTGTTTTTCTAATTTTAAACCTCTTTCCACAGTTTTAAAACAAGAATTTACAAAGGTTAAGAAAGTGGGTGACAACAAAGTACATCTATGATACACCTGCATCCTAATACCTGTATTTAGTACATGTATAACTTAGCAATCAATATTTAACATGTGTTAGTTATATTCCTTACACTGTCACAGAGGTCTTACTTAACCTCTGTAAATCTCTACAGGTAGATCAAAGTTCACTTAAAAAGTTTATAAGTAGGACTCACCTGTTGAGGTAAATTACACTTGTTACTGTCAGTGTATCCACTATGTGGTATGTTAATCCCAGTAATCCAACTCAGGTTATCAACACAAGTTTACAGGTAAAATCACACATACTAATTTCCAATTAGAACTTGGGCTATATGCAGGTGAAAATATGGCTGCTCAGTACGGCTTCACTACCCAACTAAGCTGTACTGGACGTCATTTGTTACACCTCCGGAAACGATGCTGCCTTATATGGAGAATTAGGTCAACTCATTGAGTAGAGTAAACTGTCATGAGGGTCTAAAAGGGGTTACTACTCTGGCCTGTATGACATAAATTTGTCACTGTATTGAAACTTCTAATTTGTTCTGTTAAAAATGTTTGAGTTTATCCTTTCCATGCTGTGAAAAGCTAAAAGGATTTACTTGATTGAATAGCTTCATGTTTGCACTTCTTCCACTGTCAAATTTGACAACCCCTTTAGTAAATGTATATGCAAATGTGAAGTGACAGTGTTGAGCTCAGCCAGTCAGAATTGAGATATACTAACACCTGTGTGTCAATCACCATTCTCAAGAGGAGAATCACTGGTGGGAAGGGCTGTAAGCTGATGTTTAGTAAATAGGCTAAAAATTGGATTAATTTTGATATTTTACACTATTATTTTTCCACATTGTTACAGTTTTTCCAAATTTATAATAAAAGCATACTAGTGTCTTTAACCCTATAAGGTCAAACAATGGGTGTATGAAAATTATTTTGCATAGGTTTCAATTTAGATTTGTGGGTTGAAAAGAATTAAGGTACTTTCAATACCTGTCATTCTGACCTGCTGTTAAGTGGAGCAATGCATGGTTGATCAATCCTAAAATACTTGTTTGTATCTTGGTAGACTTGCCCTTGTATTCATTGTAATTTATAGACTGTGATTTTTTTAATTTTATATCTTCAGCTGTCAGTGGTGTTGAGTCAGAGTTGTTTGTTGAAGTCCAAATGTATTTTGTAGTCTTACATGTTTGTATCACATAATAGAGAAAGCACTGAAGTCCTTAGATCATCAAAATATACATCCTTCCATTCAGACTAATGTTATTTTTATAACAAAGACACAGGACGGTTTTATTGGCTTTATTGCTCACCCCATGGTACCCTTATAAATCCTCTGCAGACCTCCATCTTACACTCCTTTGATAACACCTTCTTTCACCTGTCAGTGTTATATGACTCATTTCACAGGTAACAGGTGAATTACCTGGCCAAAACAGAACTAAATCAATGCCTGGTTTCCTGTATGATATCCAGGTTTTACATAGCTCTTAACATCATTACTTCTTCTGTTTTATATATTTATTTCTATCTGGGCAACAATACTTACCTTTTATCTGTAGTATAATCTCTTTTATTAACATTTTCCACTTTTTTAAAATGATGTTCTTTATTCAACAATTCACAAATTCAGAGACCTTATCAAGGGCTGAGGCAGACACCCGTCCAAATGGACACCCTGAAGTGAACAATTGCTTCACCCGTAGGACACCCTGTTTTAAGAAACTTTAACATGCAGGAGATAGGAAAACTGTCAAAATTGGACACGTATTAATTTGAAATGTGAAACTATTTTGTACTACTTACTTTCGATTTCTGGCTAAGGCCTTGGTCCCTGATATATAAAAAGGAAACTGATATCACAGATAACACTGGGGGGCAAACAGAGAGTTTTTACATGTACATTACAATTTGATAACTAATCTATCATCAATTACTTTAAGCAAGGGGTTCAAATTTAAAAAAACATTTTTCAAACCTGCTAAATTATTCCTGTCCTTTCTAATATAAACATTTTTGCTTAATCGCTTGCGTAAGATAACATTGGAACAGCTTTTTGATTTGAACTGAAAAGTGCAAAGTGTCCCATAGCTACAGAAAAAATTCACTAAAACTCTGTTGACCATTTTGTGTTAACCAGAATAAGAATCATGGTTTTATGGTCTAGCTTGTTTCAGATATTCACAAGGGCAAACATAAATACAAGTTCAATTGATTCAGGCGGGTGCCTGGAGGCAGCTTCCTGTTGCCCTGGTGCTTTCTCAGCTAAAGAGGAACAGGAAGCCAATATGTTTGTGATGTCTTTGTATTGTCCTGTGAGTGTCCTGTATTTGTCCTGTGATGTTCTTGTCTGTTGCCAGTGGTGTCGGGGGTGATTTCCATCACCCATTAGGCTGGCACGCCATTATGTTAGTGCAATTACCTTAATTACAATGTTAAACCCCAATCAAACAAACAACCAAACAATTAATTCAGCAATTTAAGATGCATGGTTATGACAGATGGGAATTCAATAAATAAATGAATTCAATCTTCCTTGGACATCTTATATAAATCAAACGTTATGTCCACTTTACCCACTTAGAACAATTGCTCTTTTGTAAATATTGTGTTATATGCATTCTTAAAATGCATTCAGGTGATTTTATGTTTAAAGCTGGTAGTCTCCAAAAACTCTCAACATTTAGGTTAGGAAATTAAGCTATCCATTTTTCCTAACAAGCGCATGGTTTTTCTATTATTTGTCGCAAAATTTAATGTAAATCTTTACTAGTGAGTGATTTAGCAGATTTTGTTTGGTTGTTCCAGTTTAGGACAACCTCTGCTGGACCACAGGGGTGATCATAACTAGACAGTTTAGCCCACTCTGGTGGAATACACAGCATACGTTGCTGTAACTCTGCCAACATCCACCTCTGAAAAATGTTCCATAATTAATTCACAGATTCCCTCCACAGAGTATTGCCTGGTACCGTTTCATATAGAATGTTTCATATAGAATGTGCTTGACTAGCCTTAGAACAGTCATTACAAACATATCTGGTTTTAGACATTTACCATGTATACATATATGTGGTTTGCCAAACAACGATTGAGACCAAAATATTTCTCTAATTTCATAACTAAGCCCACATTCTTTACAAACACATTCCAACTCATAAACATTTCTTGATAAAACATAGGAATATCTCTATATAGAGTATTACTACATGACATAAACTAAAGTTCAAAACCACTTATACCGGAAAAGTATTAATGATAAGAAAAGATCTTTTAAAATAATGCAATGAAAACAGTATACATGTAATAACAAATTTTTTGATGAAACTATTATGCAAATCTATAGTCTTATTGTTTGTTGCAAGATCCATTGTTTCATTCACATGTTAAATAATTCAAATAAATAAATGTCCTTCAATACAATTATACTTGTTAATTCAATAACTTAAGTCATTTACTAATTTACGGTATTGAGAGAAGTACTAAAGTAAATATTAAGTGAGGTTTGGGACTGACTTCGTGGAACAATTCATCAGTTTATAAAGTCTAAGTAAATAATTACAGATTTATAATATCTGTTATAATTATCTCCTAGACACAATGGCCTTATACTTGTTTATTTTTTAAATAAGTTGCCTATAGTGAAAAATTAATTATAAAATGTTTAATGTTTTAATTTAAAAACAAAACAAAAGAGAAATGAAGTGACTTATCAAAAAAAAAGGTGGAATATGTTTTGTGAAATTGTCCAGAGTCTCTTCAGCACAATAATAAGTACAGGGAAATAATACGATTTAGCTCCTAGTACTGTCCTGTCATATACAACTACATATGACATGTACATGTAACAGCTGGGTAACCAGGTAGGGACAACATGAAGCCAATCAGATGTGCTGTCCTTAAGCATGGTTCACTCAATTCACTGTGTGTTTCCAGTGACACCAGCAGTGGTTCACTACACCTTTAGGGCTGGCAGGCCGTCATATGAGTAGAATTAACATACATGTAAGTACATGTACCACAAACCCCAAACTCAACTCCAATTTAAAGGAATAAAAAAGACTATTTGTTATTGTTAATATAACCGAAACAAAATAACAATTCAGTAACTAAGTTAAACAAAGTTCTAAAATCATTACTTCCTTGGATTTATATATTTAGTTCTATCTAGACAACAATAACTCCTTTGAACAAACAACCAAGACCTTAATTGTTATTGGTGATGTATTCAAAATAACATTATATTTTAGTAATCAGTCCATGACCGAACAGTACAGTAATACACATTACCAGTCGACCCCAAGGGGATTCATTTCATAACATGACATAAGTACCTGGTAAAGCCCTAATGTAGCATCGTTTCAGTCCAACAGTGGATGTGTCTTTACAATATCATGCTTTCCTATATAGAACATACATTTATGTTTTTCAACAAAGTTTCACTGAAATACATGTAACTTAAAATACTGCAATGCTCTGGTCATCCATTATTAAGCCACCAATTTATTGACAGACAGATCAACAGGACTCATGAATTAATGGTTCATTTACAATTTGTTTGGAATATTTGTTTTTAAAACAGCTATACACTAAATGGGGTTTACACCCTGGCAATACAAGTAGGCTTTGTGATTGTGCTGGCTCAGGTATTGCCTGTATTATTATTGTGTAGGTTACGTGATTAAATAGCATCAGTCATAACCCTGGTAGATTCCCTCGTCTATTTACCGATCCAGGATATCACGAGAGTCCTGTCTTTTCTGGTCTTTTTTTGTTATATTTAAATGAGTTGTGGTTAGAGTGTTTTATATACAATCTAACCCACAGAGTAAGTTAGACTCTATACAGTATGTATTTCCTGTATTCATCTGACTCACTTAGAATGTATCTTTATTTACATGTAGCGACTCTAACCCAGGTCATTCATTTTACAGGTATGACTTGAGAATGTGAAGAAGTACATTTGTTAAACCTGTATCAAACTTTAGGGATAGTACATTAAATACATACATGTACATATATGATTGACTGAACTATATTTCTTTAACATGTTTTTCAACCTAAAAAATAAATGTAACTGTCAGCTAATTTTGTATTAATGTATATTGTTAGTAAACAGAAATAGTTTAGAATGACAATATTAGAAAAACATTCTTTTATTAGCTTCATTGTTTTCCTCATAGTAGGCTCTAAGGAAAAGTGGATGGAGATTGTTTGTAGTTTGGCCCTGAAAAGAGCTGATCAGAAATGATTGACAGATTGAGCTCAAATAATGATAACTGTAAATTCCTTACTTCTTCTGTGCAAATGATGAGATGTGCAGTCATTCCTAGACAACTAACACAAGAATCATTTCACTTTTAAAGATTTTTGTTTTAGTTTTACTTCATATTGAGTTTATTTCACTCATAGTACCCATACAAGAGTGCCCCCAAAGCATTAGATAACTTCAGACATGTCTTGTATATAAACACAGTATTTCCAGAAATAATCTAATAAAACCAGATTCTCTCCCATATTGTCACATGGGATCTGACATCATCCTTCATCAAACTCTTTTCATTGAGGCATGTTTTGGCTTCTTTTTTTCAACTGAAAATATCCCAAAATAACATAAGTAACTGAGATAAGTGTATTATCATTATAAATTCAAAGTTATACTTATGTTCATTATAATGTTTGTTTGTCTTTTTTGTTTTGCCTGGTGACATAAAAAAGTTGATAGTGAAATTGAGACATTGCTCATAATCATCTTGTTACTGTATTAAGAGGTCAAACTAACAAGTTAAAATCATTGTAACAAAGTTTTCACATAGACTCAAATGTGTTAACGAAGTCCCTGGGCTTACAATGACGATGGATCCTTATTATGTGGTGTCAGGAAGACGAATTCCATAGGTGTCTCAAATTTCTCTACAATTACCTTCACATAAATATTCACTCAAAATAGAAATAATTACTACCACTACTCACAATAGGTGGATAATTTAACTAGGAAATATGATCCTGAAATTTGTTTTCTGATCCATGTCCTTGTGTTAAGTGTGACAGGAAAAGTCCAATTGTTTACAAGTACAGTATTGTTATACATTTTTAATGTAGAGAAAGATTGTTGTCTTTGCTCCATCTATAGAATTTTATTCTTGTTTGCATAGCAAAGATAAAACTTTTTCAGTCTACACAATGTTTTGTTTAATGTATAATTGTTTTCATTATGTTTGATTTCTTGTGATGTATGCATTGGTCATGGGAGTGAAATAAACTTAAGTATGGCATTGAACCCCAATTAATCAAACAAACAAACAATGTATCACACCATATATTTACACACTTGGACTTGTTGCAGGATGTTTTAGGGTCTGTTTTTGTGCGGTTTCTTCTCATTGCTATGTGCCTGTTATAAATTAATGCATCCTTAATAAGAGAATTTGACGGCAAAAACAATAAAGGATGGAGTGAGAAGAGATAGACAAATTGAAATCTTAGATTCAATGTGTTAAAATAGTTGGTAAAGATGTTTATATTTTAGATACTTTTTGCTAGTAAACTCTATATACAAAATATGCCAGCTTTAATCTTAGTTTGTAATGAAAATAATCTCCACAAGTTATTACTGTATACTGCCATTTGAACTAATTGACCATACATCCTCTAATTATAGTCAAATATTGTGAAATCATGTGAAAATAATTTATTCAGTTGGACAAGGATATGCATATGAAAATAAATGTATGACACTACAGAACAGTTGTTGTTATGTACAGTGTTGACATACTTGTAGCCCCTTTATTACATGTACATACTTGAAAATGAAAATTCTTACTGAATACTTCATATACATGTACATGTATACCACAAAGCTTTGTTAAACATTCTTTCCATTTATGATTATGGCCCTTTATAGCAAGTGAAGCCTATTAGTGCTTAAAGAAAATCCCGTGATCCACACTGCCTTATTATTTCACCCTTAAATAAATGTAGTTGAGGTGTTTATGGGTGAAAATTAACCTTTGGTCTTTCTCATCTTGTGACGTTTTTCCTACCATAATATCCTACCATAAACCCTAATGATAGGTCATGAAAAGAATGTAGACCACCACAAATGAAAACACCTTAGTACTGTGTATTGAATCATTTCTTTTAAAATAACCTAATATGATACAAGCTGTATATATCCTTTAAAGCTGAACTGAAAGAGAATTCACAATGAAGTAAGCTTACTCAAATAAATTACAAAGCTTAAAAATAGTACTGTTTCCTCAGTATGTTGTCTGACACAATTGATTGTTTGTTTTATTTGGGATTTAACACTGTACATAAGGTTATTTCATTCAGATAATAGCATACTAACCCAATGGCCAAAGGAAACCACCCTTCACAACACTGACAACAAACAGAGACAATACAGGACAAAAACAGTTACGATCACAGGACGCAATATGACATCACAAACAGATCGACCTTATCTTGCCCCTTAGCTCTGAAAGCACCAGTCAACAGGAAGCTTCCTCACAACCCACTGTTATCTTGCCCCTTAGTTCTGAAAGCACCAGTCAACAGAAAGCTTCCTCACAACCCACTGTCATCTTGCCCCTTAGTTCTGAAAGCACCAGTCAACAGAAAGCTTCCTCACAACCCACTGTCATCTTGCCCCTTAGCTCTGAAAGCACCAGTCAACAGGAAGCTTCCTCACAACCCACTGTCATCTTGCCCCTTAGCTCTGAAAGCACTAGTCAACAGAAAGCTTCCTCACAACCCACTGTTAGTCGGACATGATAAAAGTTTAAAGTTTGATTTACATGTAGTTTTGATATTAAACATTTCAGATTGAATTGTTTCTTGTTTATGTGTGATAAAATTCAACTTGCCTTACTTTGCAATTTTCTTCTGTTGAAAAAAGTTCTGTTTTATGTGCATCTTTTATGCAACTTTCTATTGCATAAAAGATGCAGTTAACAACATCACAATGGCGGATTTGAAAAAAAAAAAACACAGTATGAAATTTGAAAAAGTACCCTTTAATTAAGAAAAAACAAAACTCTCAAGTACTGACAATTATTATACTTAGATAATATAATATTATTTTTCTCCATGTTTCAGCTGTTGGTGTTTGATGAAGAAGAACTGGACAGCAAAGCCTATCAGATGTTCAGTAGTATTCATGCTTCTACACCTTGTGTCAAGTTAAAGCTGGATAATGTGGAAACTAGCAGGGTTTGTATTCATATAAAAGCAGTTCTAACCTTAACTTCTTAACACAATAATAGACTTGATAATGACCTGCCCTCTGGTTGAGGGCAGTTTATCACCGTAATATATGTGAAATACCCATAAACATGGAATTCCAGTAATAAATATCAATCAATCAATCAATAAATAAGCCCTTTACACAGTCATCAACCTTTAGTCCTTTATTATCAAGATAGAATTTAGAAGTTATGGCTAAATATTTATGAGACTAACTTTTGCATAGAGTAAGACTTCTTCATATGCTGTTAAGAACGTTGAAAACACATTCCAGAGGTGTCCCACAAATAACTTGAAAACTGTCTCTGGAATAATGTGATAACCAATATAAAGTTTTGTTGTTGTTTGCGGACATTTATAATCTACATCATGTCAACAGTTATAGTATTGTAAATGAGCTTGATCATAATCCCAGAACATATTATGAATGAAATGTATCAGTTGGTTCTAATTCATTGCTGAAATATACCTTATGTTAACTGGTTTGGGAATTCACATTAAACTTTCTACTATTAGGTAGAAAAGCATTTTTTTTAAAAAAATGTTTTTTCTGAAACACATTTCTTTTATACATGTATATTGTTACTTTTACCTTCAATTACCATAATATGTTGTTTTTTTTAGTTTTTTTTTAATTTAATTAGAGTTTTGTTTTATATTCTCAGAGCTCTCACAGAAAGTATGTACCTCCACTGACTGATGTTGTTGTGGAATTAGGACGCTGTTCATCAGAAGTAGATATTACTATAGTTGATCGTATACATACCTTGATGAACCCTCAGCCTTTGACCCCTGACCCCAGCACGTCAAGGCTCTTTACTTCTTATGCACCCAATTATAACTTAGTAAGTATGTTACAATGTATCAATATATATGCCATGGAATTTATGGAGTTATGCCCCTTTTTAACTTTTTGCTATATTATGATATCTCTGAAACAAAATTACATTTGGCCACCAAATTTATATATATTATGTATCTAGTGAATTCTGGGAAGCCTATTGAAATTGAGCATGCTCGTCAAATGATTTATGGAGTTATGCCCCTTTTTCAGGTTTCTGTCTTTTCCATCTGTTCGTCCATCCATCCCTTACCGTGATCTCCGAAACGAAATCAAGTAGGGCCACCAAATTTGGACATGTTATGTATCTAGTGAATTGTGGAAAGCCTATCAAAATTGAGCATGCTCATCAAAGAATTTATAGAGTTATGCCCCTTTTTCAATTTCTTTTTATGCCATGATATCTCTGAAACAAAATCACATTTGGCCATTACCGTGATATCTCCGAAACAAAATCATGTAGGCCCACCAAATTTGGATATGTTATGTATCTAGTGAATTGTGGGAAGCCTA
>JAQQZZ010088395.1:0-18082 GCA_030265115.1 Mopalia vespertina
CGACCTTCTCGACGAGCTCCGAGAAGAGGTGGAGGAAACAGTAGAGGAGGTACAGGCGACCCGCGACGAACAGACGGAGACGCAGATGGACCTCCAGGAAATGGCGAAAACGGTCCAAACGTGGATATACATCTCCATCGCCGTGCTGGTCGCCTGGAAGGTGCAATGCACGCCGGCCCTGGATGGCACGCCTGTCGGGCGCGACAAACGTCCGCAGGACGAGCAACAATCGGCTGTCGGGCACGGGCACGACAAACAAGAAAACGCAAAACCGGGGGATCCCCACTATATGGTGTAGGAGGAAGGGCATATCGGGGCAACCCAAATGGTAGCCGAAACAGCGAAATACGCCATAGTGTTGAGTCGAAGGATGGTAGCCGGCACGACAAGCATCGGTAGCGTATGCTAAAATGATATCTAAAATGGCACATATAACTGACTTAAAAACACATCATGAAAAATTTAAGTGAATATCTATTAAAAAAATCCTAATCATATGAAGATAATGAAACAATATATAGTATATAAAATGCTTAACAATAATCAAAATGTAGCCAAAAAAAGACATCTAAAATGGCACATATAACTTAAACACACATCATGAAAAATTTAAGTCAATATCTATTAAAAAATTCCTGATGATATGAAGGAAAAAAATTATATATATAAGAATTCGGGACTCACTTTGCCGTGAGCCTCTATAGCTCAGTCGGTAGAGTGTTGCCTGTAACCCAAAGGTCCCGGGTTCGAATCCCGGTGGAGGCAAGCAAATTTTTCTCTCCTCATTAATTCAAAATATATATATGTTTCCCTCTTCATTTATTCAAAATATATGTATTGTATATAAAATGCTTATCAATAAACAAAAGACATCTAAAAGGGCACATATAATTCATTTAAAAACACATCATGAAAAATTTTGGTCAATATCTGTTAAAAAACTCCTGATGATTTTAAGAAAAAATGATTTCCTAAAAAAAGCTAGATGGTATTCTTCATGCTTGTCTTCTGATTTTATGTCTGTATTGTTACAACAATTAAGGATGGAAAACCCCTTCGAGGGTCAAAATCGTCAAATTTCACGCACCACTGCTATAGTAGGGTGGGCGGAGGGGGCTTAGAAATGCTACTCGGTGTCGGTCCGCGTCCGGCACAAATGTGTGTGAACACGCTAGCTTGAAAATAAATTTACCGATTAACTTTAAGCTTGGTATGTAGCTTCCTCCTGTTAGGACAAAGGATGGGATTGCATTTCACGAAATTCCGTAAAACAAAATGGCCGTTATTACATAATTTTACAATAGTCATATGTATGTGTTGTGAACACAACAAGTAGATAATAAATTCACAGATAAACTTGAAACTTTTAACATAGCGTCCTGCCTTGAAGACATCGGATGGGATTGAATGTCACCAAGTTCTATAAAACAAGATGGCCGTTATTACTTAAATTTAAAATAGTTATGTCTGTATATGTTGTGGCCATGATAACTCTGTAACAAATTCACGGAATAACTTGAAACTTGAATTATAGCCTACTACTATTAAGACACAGAATGGTATGGCATTTCAACAAATTCCGTAAAACAAAATGGCCACCATTGCATCATTTTACAACATTCACGCCTATATGTGTTGTGAACATGTTAATTAGCGATCAAATCGACAGATAAACGTGACACCTAGAAGTTAGCTTCCTCCTACTAAGACATAGGATAGGGTTGCATTTCATCAAATTGAGCAAAACAATATGGCCGCCATTGCATAATTTTTCAATATTCACGCCTACGTGTTGTGAACGTGATAATTTTTAGAACAAATTCAGTGAATAACTTGAAACTGTTCCGGTAGCTTCCCTCCATTAAAACAAAGGATGGTATTTTATTTCTCCAAATTTCGTAAAACAAATGGCAGCTTTTGCATAATTTAGCAATATTTACGTCTGTATGTTTTGTGAAAACAAGACTTGAGAACAAATTCATTGACTTATTTCAAACTTGGAAAATAGTTTTCTCCAGTTAAGAAACATATGGGATTGCATTTCATATTATTCCTCGAACCAAAATGGCCATCACTCAAATTAAAATACAATCTTCAAACTTCGCTTTTTCTGATAATACCATAGATGTGGTTGTATTTCACTATAAGTTTCAAAAAACAAATATGGCCGACATTGTATATTGCCCCAAAATGGTGATAAACACAATAGCTTTCACTCTTTGGCTCTTTGAAGAAAAACATTGGTTCTTGAACAAAAGTAGGAAAAGGTTATTTGACTGGGATAGTGAGCATATTTTTTCAAACAAAGCCTTTAGTAGTGGACTTGTTTTTATTTCTTTATTAGACCATTCTGTTTTTTCTCTAAAATTAATTATGAAAATTGGACTTTCTGCATTAAAAGATGAATAGTTAAAAAAGAAGCCGAATTTTTTAAATTTGAGATGCTCTTTACAAGATTATTATTTCACTAATCATATCACGGGTGTAGCTCAAATTTAAGAGTTTTCGAGAATGAAAAAAATTAAATATCGACAAGAAATGAAGTGCTAAACATCGTTCAAAACCTACTCAGCTGCACTGTTTCAAAGCACTGAATCAACATTTTCAAACATTTTTAAAATAATTTTTCACTAAATGCAGGACAAAAAATAGATTGTTCCAATAAAGAAATAAAAAATGGACAATGGACCGTCTAAGGGGTTTTCCATCCAAAAACAAATTTGTTACTCTAGCAGTACCTGTCATCATGGTTATCTTTCCAGAGAATGAATCTAGCATACTCTATGTTTGGAAGTTTAAAGATATTTTTAATTTAGTTGTATGGTGAAAGGTCTGTTGAGTTTCCAATAGCGATGTCAATAATAGACTAGATGTGTGCAAGAACTGGCCATCTTGTGTATTTGTTGCATCCCGCCACTTGTCAAATGTGTCCATAAAGGACTCCTCCACGAGAAAGAAATAGTCGGACTTGTCAGACCTCAGGTAAACTCCTGTTAGTGCCATAGCCTGAGCAAAAGCACCGACTGTCTCGCTCTTGTATAAGGGGGTAATTGGGTATTCACCGTTGTCCCGTTCCTGATTTTAAAATCCAAAAGAAGATATAATGCATATCAATATCAAAGAATTCATTTTTGATGTATCGCCACATGTATTATTACAAACCACACAACTATTTAGCCACTACTCCACTGTGTAATTTTTATGTAATTTTAGTCAGTATTTCACAGTTTAAAATTGCACTTTATAACGTAAATGGTTTACATCTATATTTGATGAACGCTCACTGATCAGCGGCTATTTCTTTATATAAATCCTATTGATTTTTTTCCGCTGAAAAAAGTCGACGTAAAATCAAGTATGTCATGCCATTTGGTGTGTTTTAGACTGCAGTTGTTTATGTTTATGTCGTATCTCAAGCCACTGCCGTTTGACTAGCTGTCTGAAAAACTTTCTCGGGAACCAATCAAAGTCTTATGAAAAAGACTATAAATGAGTAATACATGACTTTAACTGGGGTTTTTTAAGTGACACCATTCTGAAAATTCTCGAGATACGTGTCTTCTTTCGTCAGAGGTTAACAAGAAAAGATGTTTATATAGCCGATGATAACCCAACTGACAATATATGTAAAACTTTTGTCATAAAGTCATTACCGTATAAGTTGTGAATGTCAAATATACAGTACCGGTACGCCAATAAAAGTTACGTTCTAGTGAAGGTTGATTAGGTTTCCGTTTCTCTGATGCTCTCAGTCAATGGACAACAGGAAACCGAAATCTGCTTGTGGTTTCTTTGTATTGCGTTGTGTGACTGCCCTGTGATATAAGTGACATAGCCTTATGTACCGCCATAACACAATCAAACAACCAAACAATTAAAGAGATCCTTGTTTATGACCGACACTTACATAATCTACCTGTCGCTCACCCATATCACTGATCTCCGAGGTCACCTCATCCCTGCTGAGGACTCGCGCCAAAGGAAAGGAAAAGCTATTTCCCGACTGTTTAGGTATTTTCATTTCCCACAAAATTCCCAAAAGATCTACATAAATTGAAAAACAGTATTTTTTAAAATAACTTAAAAGAGTTTGAACACAGAGTAAACCAGAAACTATAACATAACAAGGTATGTTATGGATATACAACTTCTGGGTTTTATTGACAATATTATTCTTACAATATTATCTGTCTACACACCTGTATGATCACCATGCCTCTGCTTATTGTTGTTTGAAAGTATATTCTACCTGTATTATAATAATCATGTATTTGTTTAACGGCAAGCTCGATATGTATATTTATCATCTCAAGCCAGTTATGACTGTCTTTCACACCTGTGGTGCACTCGTTTGTATCTGTTAAAAAAAAAACAGCATGTATTTGTCTAAAACGGTTAACCACACTCTGTACACAACCCAATCATTCGTTGCTTTCACACCTGTAGTGTTCTTATTTGTATATAGAGACATCATCCATGCATCATAGTCATTAGGCAATGTAAATGAAATTAACAACAAATTATTGTAAACAAATATACCGAAAATAAAGTGTGTTATTGACGGGCCGCGAAATCCATCTTGGGAAGCGGCCATAAAAGCACAATTTCAACAACAATCATAGTCATTAGCTTGAAAACGTTGCTCGTCAATAAACCCAGAAGTTGTATATCCATAAAATACCTTGTTATGTTACTATAAGATAACTTTAAGTGAATTCAGAGCCAACATTAAAATATTTAATAGTATAATTTGTATAAATATGTTATGATAACACTTTATTCGTTTTAACAGATTCCAGTTCAGAAAACTGAACCTTCATTTGCAGGTTGGAACCCATCCGGAAATCGAACCAACGACCCTTTGAGTTAGACACCGAATCACTAGCAGTAAATGCTGGCTACCTAGACCACTGAGCTTTTTAGTTTTCTGAACTAGAATCTGTTCAAACATAGAAAGCGGGATCCCAAAATAATGCCTAATGGACAAAGCTGGCTTTAAAAGTAAACCTATACTTTTGGTCAATAGAAACTTAATGTAGAAGTGGACAACAAATAAATTGAGCCTAACTGGACGGGCTGTAAAATATGTTATGAAAATTTTAGTTTTCAGAGTTCTGATGCTTTTGATTATCGTGTTTGAGCCAGTTTCGTTATTCATATTGGTAACTCAAGCATGGCCGACTTTCATGCAATATCGTTTCTAACATTCATTATAATTCAACAAATATTCTTCAAAATTTGGCATCCGTTTGTGCCGACATTAGTTGTCCTTGGTCCTGTGTTCTTCAAATAAGATGATACGGTAACTGATTTTAGACCACTCACTACAACTGTTTACTTATGTAGCTCTATATTGAAATTACATACGCGTAGCAGATTACCTTTAACACAAACAGAGGTTTTCATTATTTCCATCCACAAATGATCATCAAGTGTTAGATTTTTCCATCGCTTACATACTTTAGATAACACTTTGACTGGTGAAAACATTCCACTACATACATACAGAAATATATGTTGCAGGCATTCGTCTGGGATGACTGAGATCGAAGTGATTGCCTGTATAAGAGAACAAAAATAAATAGTTTTTGACCCGAGGCGAGTTCTACTGCTATAAAGTTGAAACATCCTGAACTAACTGTTCTCCTTTATGATACAGTGGGGCTACGGTAAACACATTTGAAAATCACATGGTTGCTTTCCGTCACAAAGGACATGTAAACGTTTGAAATAAATTTTTTTAGCATATACCTTTTCTGAACAAGTAACACAAACATAGTCCTGTGGCTCGTTTTCTTCATCTGCTCCAATACACACCGGGTGGAACCACTTTTTGCATTGACAGCATTCCCAGTATAGACTTAAAAGGCGAACAGAATAAAACGAGAATACAAATATATTCATTTTCAATAAAACATGATTTGTTATAAAAGGATATTTCATGGCAGCTGCATGCTGAACCTATACATAGACTTTATATACCTACAGTTTTATAGGCCAACATTGTTGTTATATCTAATTAAAATCAGATCTCAAATACGCTCCCCGTGTTTGTTTGTCTATATATTGACATCTAACGTAATCGCCTCACTTATATTGTTTAATAAGGTCCAGCTTACTGTGGTTCACAAAGGGTAACAGTTTCAGTTGTCAATAATAATGTTCATTACTTAAAAACAAGTGCACCCTGACGTTATGTATATACTTTCAGCAAGGTACTTTTGTCAAAAGCATATCTGTCATGACCTTCCGTCATTTGGTTTGTCACATATACAATATTTCCTTGTTTTTGGCACCAACGACTGGTACTGCCAGGAGAAACTGAACCTATGAAAGTATACATAAATCATAAATATACCTGCTGGACAAGCATAGTGTATAGCATTCCAAATGAATCTTTGCATCTTCAAATCTTAATTCAGTATGTGAATAAGATATATTTTGCCCATCTCTTATATACTTTGAATAAATGAAGGGAGAAAAATTTGTGCTTAATTCTTCGTATAGCTTTAATCATGAAAATTCGGCAAGGTGCCTTTGCTATCAAATTAGTCCAGTTATTATATCTATCGGCTTGGCCGCACATTACACTATAGGGGTACACATGATTGCACAGTAACTCAGTAAGAGCGATAAACTGTTGGCTTTTTTAGGGGTTTTTTTTTTTTAGCAGATTTGGTGGAATATGTACGACGACAACTTAATAATATACACGCAGCTTTTTGCGTTTTAGTTAATATCCAGGAACTCTAGTAGGTTGTTCATGAGCTCATTTAAATATTACTTTCCATCTTTATTTGATGAAAGTATTACCTTCTTTGGATTTTGACGTAAATTGTAGGCATTGGCGTTGGCATTCTGGTAATTCGGTCCCTCGACAAGTTCTGCTTGTTCAGAGTTGTCTTTTGCTTTTTCAGATTGGCATGTTGAACGGGAATCCAAAGCTCTCAATATATATTCACTGCTCCAGGTGGCACAGAATGTGTTCTGATGAAATCAGCCACAAATTCCACGTCAAGGACTTCAGGTGAAGTTTTTAGGGAGTCCATCAAAATATACTGACTGTCCACAAATTTCAGTGTCAGCCAATGTTCCAATGTTTGTAAACGAATAATTAGAGCAAGAGTATTTCCCTGCGTGTCAACATTTAAATTGGAAGGGAAACAGAGAGAGAGAGAGAGCTTCGTCATCTGTCATGTCTTTCAAACAATTTTGGTTCAGTTGTATCATCTGTATACCTAATTGTTGAATAATACTTTGAAGGACTTCAACATTATAGAAACCTTCCCTGTTTCTCATTGGTTCTAGGTAAACGGTCAGTCCTAAAGCGGG
Source organism: Mopalia vespertina (assembly GCA_030265115.1). Classification (NCBI taxonomy): domain Eukaryota; kingdom Metazoa; phylum Mollusca; class Polyplacophora; order Chitonida; family Mopaliidae; genus Mopalia; species Mopalia vespertina. The sequence goes on from JAQQZZ010088395.1 coordinate 7,333, forward strand.
GTTTTCAACCGTAGAAAACCAGAGGGAATCAGCAGCTTCATCCATGTCATTAATTTTGATGGGAAATCACCATCATTGGAACCTATTGCATTATTTAAGCATCAAAGACCACAGTAATTTAAATTTCCCTGATGTTGGAACCACCCAAGAGATGTATTTTGCGACTGTACTTGCAGATGACGTTCCTCTGGTGCCGATTGATAAAGAACACTTTGCGCATATGTCAAGTTTGTATACAAATTTCTGTTGTGAGATTCTGTCAGTTTTGGTTGACCTGTTCGCAAATTACGAGCCATTTGCAATATCACTGACACACGTAGTCTTTCGGGAGCTGTATATTCAATCTGTGGTATACCACTCCCAAGCATTTCAGCCATGCTCCCCTCTCCAGATGTATCACTTGCTGGTAATGACTGAAAGGTAGAGGCATACGTGCCTTCGTGTAAGTCTATTTCATCATTACTGAATGACCCATCTGGGGGACTTGATGGAACAGTGATAGATGAGGACAGATATGTTTGTGCTATTTGTCCAAATTGGTTATAGGCAACATGTTTACCAAATGCATCTGTGTGCTTCTTTGTAATGTTGCGGTTTGTCTTCTCGTTCCTTAGATGTATGATAAGACGGAACATAAACATATGCCTGATTGGAGATAGTTGATTGAGAAAATACAGGTCTTTCTTCAAACTGCTGAAAAGTTGTTCCACTGCTTGGGTATCTATGATACCACATAGTTCGTCCAGTAACGAGGACCTTCTCAAAACTTCCTCCCTTTTTTTGCAATTGTTCTGATGAAACCAATCTGTCAACGCCAGGTGAACCCTAGAACCAGTAACTGGGTTAATATTTTGATCACAGTCTTGGTAAGTTTGAATTTCGCTTGGAGAGAGAAACGGAGCAGAACATTGCAATCTTCCCTGTTCAGCTGCCTGTATATTTTCATCGGTCACAGGGGCTAACCTTCCTTCATTAGGTCTGTAGAAGTCATGGTCCATTCTATTTCCCATTTTCGCCAGCAAATACGAAATGTCACATATAGTAACATTCGGCCTGTGTTTCAGCGATCGTTCTAGATCTAGAAAGTCTCTCGCACTCTCAGAACGAATGTTGCTCTTCAAGCAGTAGACCACTCCATGAGGACAACAGCCTACCGTCCAGCCACCTTGAATAGTTTCAGAAGACAAATGCAAATTATATTTGAACAACGTATACCTGTATATTCTATCAAATGTAAAAACTGAACACGGCAATCAAAAGTGCGTCGGCTGCATTATTATTCTCCATACTCATTTTTCCATTCATTGGAGACGATTACTGAAATAAATGTAATATTTTCCTTCTTTTTAACAATCACAAGGTCCATTATTTAATTGCTTCATATATTTTTAGTCATGCGTAGTATGTGATAGTGTGTTGCTTATCACGTCGTCCAAATTCTAAATGCTGTTATCGTCAATTTCATACCTGTGCATGTTCGAAATCACATAGACTCTATCCATTTCGATACGAATTTGTTTTCAATACAGTGTGGTCAAACAAAAAAGAAGCTAGTATAATTTACACATCGGCTCAACCATCTAACCACTCAAGTCAAGAATAAACATGCGGTTACATTGCGCAACGTTAAAAAAAAAGTAGATAAAAGGATACGCACCTGAACATCCAAATATCTTTTCGTAAGCCTTGTCAAACTGCCCTCGTGTTAGTGAAGCATTACGAAGTCTTAAAATCATGTCCATTTTTGAGCCATCATACTTCACATTGGCTTCCTGGCACATTTGTCTAACCGCTGATCTCTGAAAAGTTATGGAGTATTTGTTAAGTAATGAAACAAAATATTGATATGAAACACGGTATTAAAAACTATGCAAAATGTTTTTAAATTATATGTGAATTATGTTTTAACTTTACATATATTTTGAATAAATGAAGATAGAAAAATCTGCTTTCCTCCTTAACTTTACAAATATATATATATAACTTGCATATACCCTTTCCAATTTTAGACCACAAAAGGCATTAATTATTTTTTACGTTAACATACCCAATATAAAACCGATAACCGTATATATAAAACCAACGTTTCAAGGATTATATGTAAGAAAGATTACAATATTTGGATGTATTTTCAAAGAGATTAAAATAATGCAGTCCGGAATTTAACGAACAGCCATAAAGGCAACAACTAGATGTAAATTTGTCTTTTAAAAGTGGGATTGATAATATTATGATGTAAACTGTTCGCATAAGTCTGTAAAACAGTTGTTTAAAGTCAGGCCCTTACCTTCTCGTCTAGAAGTAAATTGTACAAAACTTCTTCGGGAATCGGACTTCCTTCGCCATCTTCTACCTCAAGTCCAGGGATACATTTTCTAAACTCAGTGTTAAAAACCATATCACCGCTTCTTGTCTGTTCACCTATCCATGGCGCCATCCACTTGTAATTTCTTGTCTTCGTATGTTGCCAGTGGTGCCAAGGGTGGTTTCTTTCGCCCATTGGGCTGGTATCCGCGGTATAAGGGAAATAAAATTAAGTACGGCGTTAAGCCCCAACCAAGTAAGCAAACAAACCCTGTGATAGACATTGCAAAATCACAAATAAGGAATGAAATAAAGGCAATGTATCTACATGCAACCGTTTTAATGCTAAATGTATTTGATCAGAAGTTAATGGAAATTATTATCACAGCTTTGCCATTTATTATTTGCATCCCATTTGGTAAAAGTAAGGATTTACCTGGTTGGATTATCTCTTTCTGTAAATCTGTCCAAAAATTTCTACTGTCCACAGTTTCATTCATTTCAGGGAAGGTGGCTGGCACTAAGACATCAGAGGCTGTATAAAAAACAAATTAAAAAAATATATTATTATTTTGTTGCCATAATTTACTAACAAGCTGGACGGGTACTCCTGTTGATGATTAGTATGATGTAGAATTATAAATTATGTGCTCTCTAACATATTGCATAGAGGATTAATAAAGATGTCACTGCTTTGCAAGTTGAGCAACAACAACAACAAAACAAAGAAAAAAAAAAGAATTCTTTAGGAATCGAACCCGCTTTGTGGACAAGTGATACTGATTGACGTACTTATAGCTTGATATAGATGGAAACTTTGTGCAATAATTTTCAAGTAGGCAGCCAAATGTGCAACTGAATTCAACGTACTCCAGCTAATAAAGCGGATGAGATCCATGATACCAGAGAAATTAGAAGCTTTTGGTAGCACTCACCTGCAAACCTAAATGCAATCTTTCTACAAGTATCATAAATCATAATGGGTGGGTGGTAACCACAAACGATACAATGGTAACTGTATGAATGAGCTGTCAATGCTTCAAAGTGAAGATATGCCCCCATCACCTCATTGTAATCAATACTTTGTCCAAGCAAATCTTCAAGTACTGCACAATTTTGGCCAATGGCGACGTGATTCTAGTTTGAAGTAATGAAAGAATAAATATTTATACAAATATATTAACGTGCCGTTTTCAAGTCAAATTATGTAACAATTAACGAAACTAATTTTATTTATTTACTGTATTTAATTAGTTAAGAAATTGACCATTGCTACCTTGGCAAATACGGCTCAACAATTATACATAAATTTTTTCGAGGTAACCAATTTACTGGGAATTTATTTATTTTTCCCTTTTTCATAAAGATTCAAAAACAATAAAATAGATGGCGTAGACACTCAAATTACTCTTTCTCGTCTGTTCATGCCACTTACCTGAAGCCCACACCGTAAGAAAATACAAAGATCTAGTCCTAAGAAGACCACATTATTATAATTGTGTATCCCTTCACACCACTCTTGATAGCTGTAAGTTACCATACACTTTCGACACACAAGAACAATAACTTCTATACCTGGAACACAAGCAAAATCATATAGGTTTTGTTTGTATGAAGTTGTTAACTCTTATTTGCCTATGGTCATAGAGAAGAAACTTACATTTAACTAACCATGATTAATACGGTGACAAGGTGAACGATAAACAATTAGACTGAGAATGTGATATAAGGAAATGAAGATAATTATTTTATAGAATTACCATATATACATAAACGGAAAGTTACATAGGTTTTCGTAAAGTATACAGACTTTTGTTTAATTTAAACAAATAATATTTTTTACTGAGTATGTAAAATGGGGAATTATCGTCAAACGAAGAATTATAGCTGTCAATCACCTGTTTCAATTTTTATCATAGAAATAATTTTTAAGCGTCTGGATACAGTTTGTTCATACAAAATACCATGACACTGGTAGCACCAAGCTTCGTGAGGTCTTATTGTTGACCCAGACCCATAACGTGATTCCATGGCTTCTTTTGGAATGTGCGGAGGAATTACTTTTTGTACAGTTGTGTAGTTTAAATTCTCACTGGCTGGATTGCTTCGTGAATGAGTCTTTTTCGGGTGATTGTCATCTTTCATTTCGTCCTCCGTTTCACTGCTTTCAAGCTGGTTCTCATTATTGTTATGAAATAACTCTGGTCTTTCTTGCAATAAAAATCATTTGCTTATTACTTTGTGTACACACGACCTCTTTGATCTAGTACAGCGACACGTAAGAATGTTTGATTTGTGGTCATACATTACTATAGTTCTTTTAAATCTCGACCAATAGGTACATTTCCCGCTATAAACAGACATATGTGTATAGCGCTGTGAACTCTCTAATGGTTGTTCAATTTCTACCACACAAGGACAACCATCCAGATCTGCCAAAATTTTCAGGTCGTTTGCATCTTTAAAACTTTTCTCGGAGATTATGTTATTGTTTTTCATTTCGTGTAAACGTTGATTTTGGAGATTAACTTCTCGCGAGGCTGAAGCATACGGTATTGACCTGATATGGGAACACTCATAAGACAAGTTTCCTCCTCTTTGGGCAGACTCTTTTAATTGAGGACAGTCTTTATTTTCACACTGATTGCGAGCCTTGCTTCCGCTTGTTGTCTTTTCAGTGTGAATAAAGACTTGGCGTCCTCTCATAGACATCGAAGATGCATACACGCTTCTTTTTCTGTGAACTAGAACAGTGTGGTGGTGTCGATTTTTATGGATATCTTGTGAGTGTTCCCTGTGTAACGCAACGTGTCTTTTCATCCAACGTTTGGTCACTGTCTTTCTACAAAGATCGCAGGCTAGTTTGTGTTTTGTTTTAGACTCAGAGGTTTTGGCATAAATGTGTTCTAGGTGGTGAATGGGCAAATTCTTACCCATAACACTGTGTATTGCTTGTTTTCTTGGACATCTACTTAAGTGCCCTTGCATATTTTCTTTCTTGTTAATGATTTTGGCACAGGATGGGCAATGGAAATGTCTAATTGATCTGTGGTCTGGCAAATGGCAAACGTAAGTGAATGAACCTGAAATAAAGCATATGATTTCATAACTCCATATTAAATTTGCCATGTGTTACCAAAATGTCATTGTTTATATTTGTTGCATCTATATATATATATATTTGTTTTAATTTTAAATACATTGTTATTTAAGATTTTATATAAGTTCGAATTTGGGGTTTTCAGTTATAAATTTGCTATATATATTAATAAAAGATAATAATGAAATAAATGCCATGTCATTTATTGTCCCTTAAACTACACTTTCTTTGTGTAGTTATGTAAGTTCTTAGTTTTCTAATTACTGTATTTTATTTAATTTGCTAATAACGGATGAATTCTAAAGATGTTTAGTAGCCCAAAAATAGTTATTACAGAATCACGTGAGTAATACAGTGCAGCTTGCATCTACCGATTGGTAAAAAAAACACCAGCAAATTTTCTCCAACAACATATTTCTTTCAGTCCACACGAAAAAGCAATAAAACGACAGCAGTTGTTCATAAATCAAATATTGTTTTTATTTATTTATGTATATTATTGCATTTGTTGCTGTCGTTGTGACACGAATGCCGACATCTCGTCAACCAACTCGTCAACCAACAAAAGTGTCACTGTACTTATTTTTATCAAGTATAGTAGAAATTTGAAACTTTAATTCGCTTATTCCACTGCCACTGCATGTGTAGGCGAAGTGGGCGTTTAGAACAAATTATATTTAATTTAAATGGAAAAAATGACAAGTTTATAGAGGCATTTTTCGTATTTACTAATTATTTCTTTGTATTTTTCCCCTCCGACTTTCAATAACTATAAGAAAGAACAATCAAGACATACCGTTTTGTGAAACATCCTAGTTTTCCAGTGGCAACGTTCTAGATGCATGTGCACTTTTCCTAAACTTGCTGGTTTGAATTTACTTGTCGGGCATAGTGGACAATGGTAAGACTGGTAATTTCCAGGACAACAGGAATTACATCGTGATACAGAAGACTTTAACTTGGTCAGGGAATCCGTAACGACTGGAAAGGTGGCTCCAAATTTTTTTTCCATGATTCTGCACTCGAAATATTACGTTTGCAACCTACCAAACATAGTCAAACATAACATGGCCTATTTCCTGAAGTAAATGATCGAGTATTCGTATTTGCATTCTATTGATTGATCTGTTCATAAATGTTATTTGTCTCATCTAACTTGCCTTAAATAACTACTATAGGTCAACTTGTATATAGTGATAAAGATTGATTATTTTAACAAAATGCACCATGTCATCGATAGGTTTCAATTTCAGACGCAATTTCAGACGCCTTCTATAATCGAAGACACAAAATTAATTTACTAGAACGATAAACTGCATGACTTCTTTTTTACCAACTCATTTTCTTTTTGATTTCTGTTATTTGATTTGTGGTTAGATTTTTTATTTCACAGTTTTGAATTATTTACCATAATATAAAAGGGAATTTAGTTTTGAATAGTCGAAGTTTAAATCGGCCATATTTCATTCCTAAACAGGGCATATTTTACAGAATTTTCGTCAAGAAATATTTAATACTGCCACTAAGCACAAGTTTGGCATTTAACTTGGATAAACTTGTGTGTTAATCAATGCACTTAAGCTAAATAGAATGTTTCTCAAACACTTAGATAATCTATTAAAGTTCAAGTATGAGGTTTAAAAATAATCGATGCGTTAAATGTTTAACACTTATAGTATAGACTCTGGTACTTTAAAATGAACTAAAACATGCCATTCATTAATGAATCTTTTACATATCAAGAACAACAAAAAACTTAAACTTAAATGGAGGACATAAATAGACTTATATTGGCAGCTATAAGTTATGAAATTAACTAGCCATAACAATCAGATACAATATATATATATTGACTAAATGAAGAGAGAAATAATATATATATATAATTCTAAAAGCAATCACACTGGCACAGGGATGTAGATTAATTAATATAAAGCCATCACGAGTTTTTGAAACGAAATTGAAAATAATTTGGTTTTTCAGTGTGTTTGCAGCTATACAAGTACGTTTTTTTCATATACATATAACTACAATGTTCATGGAAGATGCCATGGTAAACTAAAAAGCCCGTTCAAAAACTTCCCTAGCTTAATCAAGTGTAGGCTAAAACAGGGGGTGATGACTTACAGTGGCAATGGTCATAGCTATAAAATTGTCCTGTGGCTGACATTCCAAGGCATTGGGTTAACATATATATCTTATAGTATAGCAGATTTCTCCGTATGACTTAAATAATCGATGCATAAAATGTAAAAAAAAACAAAAACAAAAAAAACAACCTATAGGTCATACTGGGGAATGAAAGTCATTTTCAGTTTTTGGTACTTTAAAACTTATTAGAACATCCCCTTCATTTATTAATATTTGCGTTCATATTAAGAACAACAGAAACTTTAATACTATAGTATTTATTATATTATTTAATCGAGGAAACTACACGTCACGAAATAAATGGTCCGTTCATAAATAGACTTATCTATTTGCAGCTATAAGTTAATGAAGTTTACTCACCGTAAACAATAACATACAATATATAAATATAACTAGCCATCAATTTTTTAAAAAATAAATTGAAAAATAATTATTGCTTTCGGTGTGTTTGTAGCTCTAAGTCTACGTTTTATTTTCTTACAAAGTAAGACAGGTCATTGAAAGATGCCATGGTAAACTAGAAAGCCTCTTCAAAAAACGTCTCTAGCTTAAACGGGTGAATGCTAAAACACAGGGTTGGCGGCTAATACAGTGGCCAGGGCCAGCAAAGCTAATAAACTGTCGCGTGGCTGTCATTCCAAGGCATTTGATGACCATACCAAGTATAGAAGATTTCTGGCCACTGCAACCGGTTAGTTCTAAGCTCAGGACTTATTACATGTGGTTGGGTGATTAACCAAACAACAAATCGCCTGAATTCAAAGAAATACTTTTTTTATAATTAATTATTTCTCGTTTTAATTTTTGACTCGTGTCATTTTTTTTTTATCTTACGTGATCTTGGTCGAAATGCACACGTCGGATTTATTTTGGTACGTATGTTGTTCTAAATACCTAAGGGAACGTCATTTGGAACAACATATCTGACAAAAAATTTATGAAGTGTGCATTTCTCCCAAAGCCACGTAATATAACGATAAAAATTGTAACTTAAAAAAGTAAATTCAAAAAATATTTTATTTTTAAATTAGGTGATTTGAATCATTTGATTGACTAATTAAATACCTAGTCATTTTTAAACACTGGCGTAATATGGTGTTGACTTATGGCGCACTTGGTCCACCATATACTTGGCTAGTGAAGATGATCGGCATGTGGACTTTGTTGCAAAATGAGAACAGTGAATTCATAAAAACAAACAGTTGTTAGTCTTTCTACTGATGTATGCGGATTCGCATATACATCTGAAACAATTATGTGTGAACGAAATTTTGCCAAATTAACAAAGATGCACGTTTTAAATGAAAAACAAAATTGAATATGGCTTTCAGTGTGGTAACATCATCAATATAATGTACAATTACAGGGAAGATCACAGTAACATATTCTAAAAAAAGCAAATATAGATATGATGAACTCTTGACTATAATTTATTATGAGATGTTAATTTTTTCACTGACAAAAATACTAGGACTCATCTGAATGTAAGAAAAATAAATGATAAGTATATACTTACCTAAGAGGAAAATTTGTATTTCGAAGATATTGATAGTGTCCCCATATCTCCACTCTGTCCTTCTCATGGGCTCTTCGGCTCTCAAGGACATGACATATAGTTGGGCGGTTCCATTTTTAAAAAAAGGGCACGTGCGTTTCGTCATGATTGTAGTCATATCCTCCGATATTTTTGCACACTGAAATCAACAATGTTTCATTGAGAATTTGCGAATAATATGATAAGAATCCGTTGACAAGAGACGAATTTAGACGGAGAAAAGTTTATTCCATCAATTTAAGGGAACCGGTGATGTTATTTGTCTCGAAAGCAAGGATTATTCCAAACATATTTATGGATTATCCTAAACAGGTTAAGGTCTTGCTTAAAATGAACCAATTTTTCTTATCCCTTCGTTAAAAAGTTAGGTATTCAAACTATATCTTGGTGAAAAAATAGCTCGAAATTCTAATTACAAAAAGTTAAAATTTGAGTCTATCATTTAGCTTTCCCTTGATCATATCCAAGTGGCAAAACTTTAATTGCCTATTTCTGGCACTATAGTTGTAAGCAGACCCTACATTTTCCATGGCGTATTTCTAAAGAAACTATTCATGTTAGAAACTTCAAATTTGTACCATTGTAAAGAGTTTCCAAGTTGGGATAGACAAAAAATCCACTGTGATCGATGTAATGTAAAGACCTTAATAAAAATTTAAATAAAACTCGTTATGGAATTATTTCCATAAGTTTGTTAAGGTTTTTTTTTTTTTACAATGTACCGTGTATGAAACAGTTAAAGTGCTACCCTGGTGTACACACTATACTAAATTAAACGACATCAAGAAATGTGTTAACAAAACTATATGTGATAGCAACTTCTTTTTTTGTGACAGAACACCAGATTTCGTTTTATCACAGAATAACCGGTTCTTTTAAAAACAAATATATATCCAGAAAGTATATAGTGGACCCTTATGTATCAAGGCTAATGTAGAATAGAAATTCACAATAGAGGGGACTCCTTGGCGGATTTAAATATGGTTCAAGCCACCTCCTCATAACAGTTCCAATGCTATATTACGTCAGAATTACCCTCACTTTTTACAATACAGATTGAACATTACCCACTGTATACAATTAATTATGTTTATACATGAATGGCAAAAGGTGCCTAATGTTGAAAAAAAATACAAACAACGTTCTTATTGCATGCTAGCTTGCATTTGTCAAACTTTCGCGGGTATAAATTTGGACGGTCTCTTTCTATTTGCTTTACCAATGGGCATATTGCGTAATTAATTTGCTATTACATTATAAGAAAGGGTTCATATTGGAGCTATAATACTTTAAAAGAACACTGAAAGAACAGAAGATAAATTAAAATTTGCTTTTAACGACTTTAAGTGTTTTAAGTACAATAGATATCAGCGTAGGGCAAAAAATCCAAAATTCAAAGAGAAAACCTTTATGTCTCAGTGTGGGGGGGAATAGGGGAAGTTGAAACTGGCAGCAAACGCTCTGTGGCAAGACGGTGGCATCCCATCCCGCCGGGGTGGCTCATAATCTGTTTGTTATGACAGGTCTCTTGGTGGACGTGACTGTATAAAGGTGTAACAGTTAGTACTAGTGGTGTAAATAGGTTTATTGTGACTGGTCTCCTGGTGGATGTGACTGTATAAAGGTGTAACAGTTAGTAC
>JAQQZZ010088406.1:0-18082 GCA_030265115.1 Mopalia vespertina
TACCAGACATTGGATCCCAGCTACATCAATACCAGACATTGGATCCCAGCTACATCAATACCAGACATTCTCTGTTATTGATTTAGCTGGGATCCAATGTCTGGTATTGATGTAGCTGGGATCCAATGTTGGGTATTGATATAGCTGGGATCCAATGTCTGGTATTGATTTAGCTGGGATCCAATGTCTGGTATTGATTTAGCTGGGATTCAATGTCTGATATTGATATAGCTGGGATCCAATGTCTGGTATTGATGTAGCTGAGATCCAATGTCTGGTATTGATATAGCTGGGATCCAATGTCTGGTATTGATGTAGCTGAGATCCAATGTCTGGTATTGGTGTAGCTGAGATCCAATGTCTGGTATTGATGTAGCTGGGATCCAATGTCTGGTATTGATGGGGCTGGGATCCAATGTCTGGTATTGATGTAGCTGGGATCCAGTGTCTGGTATTGATGTAGCTGGGATCAAATGTCTGGTATTAATGTAGCCGGGATACACGTTGTATCCTAAGTGAAATACCCTTCAGTACAACGTTCAACTCCAACCCAACAAAACACTAACAAAGTAATAACCTTTCGTCGTAAAAGTGAACGTACAGTTAGCTATAGGACTGTGATAATGACATCTCTGATATCCCCTAATTTCACAACGACAATGCGATCTGAGTAATAAATGTGTAGCTAGTATAGTCCGTGTTCCTTCGTACAGACGGATTTGTGTGAAAGTTGATAGATGTATTTGTGTGTATTGTCGAGGCTGTCACCTCTTGGCCAGTATAGACAACTGGACAGAGGGCAGCGGCAGACGGGACCACGAAATTCGACCACCCCTAGCTGATCTTTCGTTTAGCAACCCATAAAACTTGAACTAGACGAACGTAAATCCATTGAACAAGACTAACGCAGTCATTTGACAGCTGAAAGGAGCAAACTGTTAGATTGATACGATTGTCAACACTACTAATTACTCAATAATTCATTTCAGTCTATATGGAAAAGAGAAAAATATTGGAAATGTTTTCAAATTGTTTTCTTTTAAATTAATTTATTTTAAAATAGTAGCCTATAGTTTTTCCTTCACAGTATTTAAGGAAATCTACACCTACGGAAAAATCCCTGTACTAAAATTTGAGCAAGATTCAAAGACATGACATAGAGAAACGGTTCCGAACGATGGCTCCAGTACCTGACATCATTTCGACCATACTTCGCTGCTGAGGTTTAATCTAAATGAAGCATCTAAAAAGACTGTCATTTAGAGACATGCTCTGTTGTGCTCTTTGGCTGTTTACAGGCATACATCTCTAATAAGCACTGGAGGAACATTAATTTTCCAACAGAGCAAACCACTTCACATTTGATGGTTGTGTTCGTGTGTCAATTACTGTTGGGCACACCGCCGTCATATAAGTGAAATACCCTTGGGCACGGCGTGGAACACCACTCAATTAATCAATGCAGTCAACCATTCAATCAATCATATTCAATCAATCAATCAGTAATTCAATCGATCAAGCAGTCGATCAACCAATCAGTCCAATGAACCAATCCGCTATTACCATAGCTACATAAAGTTTATTATCAAGTAGATTTACAGCTATACACAGAATAAATAGCTAGTAGCTACAATATTGAAATATGTTGACTGTTAGAACCTAAAGCGGTCCATACACGTGTAATATGATTGACAATAATATTGATAAAATATTATTGATGAAATTTATGTTGAACACCAATGGCACAATTATAGTGTGTAATATTTAAATCAGTCGGGTCCTAATCGTTAAGGTGAACGGATATGGATCCATGCGTGGCACTTGCGCTAGGCATAACTCTTGACAAAGAAAAAAGCGTAAAAAAAGGAAATGGGCCCAGAAATGGTTCATAGAACGATGTACTCTTTTCAGTTCCATTCTGAAGTTGGTGCGAAGAGAATTGAACTTTGTTTCACATCTTCTTTAGTTGCAATAGGAAATCGCTGCTGATATTTAGCAAGGAGCTTATCATGTGCTACATCTGTATTGCCTCGGTTGCTGTAGTCTTCGGATTTCACTTTCCAAAGAGCTGGTAGTTCCCGGTAAAGTTCGAGGCATTCAAAAATAAAAATTCTTTCCTCTGTTCTATCTTGCGACGACATGTTCACTCCCTGGCGATCAGCTTCACAATGAAATATTGTACAATACTCTGACGGAGTACTACCAACGACCCATTATTATTGTGCAACCTTCAATACATATCTACCGCGATTTGATTCCGTCAGAATATTGCGCAGTCAAATTTTTGGCACTAATGATCAATTATATTGTCAATATCGTCAATCATTTTGCACTTGTATGGGCGCTTTAGTTAGTCAAGGTGTGCCTCAGGAACTACAGGTGCTAACGTGGACGCTAAAGCAGTCCAAATAAATTCTAATACTTATCAATAGATTAAGGTTTTGGCTAAATGCACTCTCGGCGTAATAGGTAACGAACCGAAGAAAAGATAAACACGCGACGCAAAACAACGATCAGCTGGGTGTTGTGCCTTAGATCAAAGGACAATAAAGGACATGGTAAAGAGACGTCCTTACGTATCCACCTCTACTCACAACAGTGTGTGGATGTTAGCATTTGTACGTTTCACTTTGACTGTGTTTACAAACAAACCCTTTGGTCTGGTTATTCTCTTTTTATATGGTTTTTGGATTTGATATGGAAATTGGATTGTTATAGATTGATTCGATGGTATATTCCAAATATTTGATATTGCGTTTCAAATAACACTGAAAGCGACGCAAGACACCAGACACTTTTAATATATGGAGGCTGTTCATCAGCAAGAAATTAATACCAACATGTTTTATGTCTACAGATAGCTCTTCAGTAAAAACTTCGAAGCGACTGCATGGCGTGATAATCACATAGGTGTTTCTATAGCAATACATCTAGATATATTGAGGACGCTCTGAACGGGTATGTCTTATAGATTTTATCACATAAATTGAGGGCCCTCCTATGGGGTGGGGAGGGCCCCAGCTAGTGGGCTTCCCCTGTCCGTGCCCATTGAGGGCTCTATGAGTGCATGGCCTTCGGTACAGACATGCTATATGGAGTGATGGGGGCGGTGGTATAACTGACTGTACTGAGGAGGGTGTTTGTATGTTTGTATACTAATTGTGGATGTACGCTGGAGCTCGTTCGCTTACACAACTTTGGGGGAAGTTGTTTATGTAGGCTGGGACCCTAGTTGGGTGGGTATGTCCTCTGAAAAAGTGGGCCAGAACCACCCTTCTGTATACTACTGTTGTTCTCACAATGGTTTCTAATCATAGTCAAAGGGGGATATTCTTGTAGACAAAAATGTTTGGCGGTGAAGTTTCTACCAAATTGCCTTTCTTTAAATTTAGCAGGCAAGACTACCCGCAAACCCATCCAATGTGTTTTGACAAAATCATAATACGTGTGGGATTCTATCTGCGCGCAATTGATCATGAACGATAATTGATGGTTCATTAACCAATAAATCAAGTACTAAATGGCATAATAGACAATATGTATGCCGCTTAATTATTTCTATCAGCATATTCAATACCATAATGTTATAACAGTCTTCACGAGAGACAAAATGCTTCACTGCCTGAACTATATCGATAAGAAAACGTTAAAGCAGGTTTTCAACATTTCAGCATTACCAACCGTTACCCACAATCCACTCAGATCGTGTAGATGAAGTACTCGTTCGTTTATGGACGTTTGACTGCGCACTTTGACTATGGGTCGTGGCTGATGGCTTTCTATCCTTTCGCATTGGGCAATCTTAACGGGCTATGAGTAATCAACAGTTATAATTTTATGAATAACAATTTACTTATTTAGTAACAGGTGACGTTTGGGTTTAGTTCCTAAAACCGTTCTCAAACCAATGGCAATTAGTGAACCAGTAGGCCTAGATGTATCAATCTGTTAGTTAGAGAACCCGGTACGAATCCCGGTGGAGACAAGCGGAGTTTTCTTTTTCTAAAATAAAAATATATATTAAAAATATGTGTAAATGGATTTAAAAGCCAGACATAAGCTGAAAGAACGTCATGTATATGTGAATCCAAAGTACATGAATCAACAGCTCCGAGGGGATATCATTTTGCCGAGGCAAGTCTGATGTCTCCAGTCGAAGTGCTGTTATCAGTGGAATAATTTCACGTCAGAACCAACCTTTTCTCGAAAAATTAATGGTATACAGGCTGGCTACAACCAGTAGGTTATTGATTGCAGATAAAATGGCATGCCCGGAGGCTTGCAAAAATGATCGACAGATGTACGTTTGAATCGACGAGCCACAGACCATTTGGAATAGTGGATAGTGTTCGACATTGGTTCGGGAAATCCACCCACCAGATCGCTACATGTATTACATAGATCAGTCCCAAACGTTACACGCTTAAAAGACAAATGTTCAAAGAAATGTTATTGTTCACAAAAAGTTACAGTTACTTCTTCACAAAAGTTAAAAATTATAAACTATTGCCTTACTTTAAAATAAATTTTAAAATCCTCGAATGTGACCTTACCTCCACCCCTCTTTAACTGAACATGAAATATATGTGCATGTTGTATTATTGATGATAAATCTGAATATTGCAATGAAATGGACATTTAATACAATACAATCGTCAGCATTTATGCGCTTGTCTCGTGCACTGCCGACCAAGGAAGAACGTTCATAAAATCTTTGTCTCTAGGCTCAGAGATCTAGTTTGTCTGATAAAAATAAAACAGCTTCAATTATAGTAACGCACTGCATTTGTTGGCAGTAACAGTAACTGCGTTATTAAGACTGGAAGAGTAACCAATTAGATTACTTGTTACTGAAAAAAAGTAACGCCGTTATTCCTATCACTGCCTATGACTACTCAATACATGGCAACCCAATTAAGAAGTGTGATTGTGTTTGTAAATATGTGTTGCCTGAGTTACACAGCCTACATCATGTGGTGTCCATTGCTAATGCCGTGTAGTCCTTTGTCGGTATTTATTTCTATATTCTCATTTATATTTGTCAATAGTTTGTCATGGGAGGAACGAACTTAATCATGTAAAAAACACCCTTCAAGTAAAACTGCGTAGTGATGTCAAAATGGAAGGGTCTTTTCTCGAGGTAATGTTTTTGTTGGTCAACCCTACAAAAAGAAATTTCAATCGAGCTTATATCTAACTTAGTGTTTGATGTCTTTGGCGTTAAGGTGGTTGTAATGTGTTGAGTTGGAAACCGACCAATTTAACCATTCGCCAAAATGGCAAAATGTCTTTTAATTGAAGATGAAATGTAAACTCTGCGAAAATTGTGTCAACAGCATACCATAATACCCTAAAAAAAACCCCTGTTTTAATGCTATATAAAACCACAAATGCGTGCAAATAACCAAGAAAGCTGTCAACCATGATGACGATAAGGTGCACGTACTGTGATTCGCCATGGTACCTGTTCTAAACAGACTCATTTTAACACTTATATAACTGTAACAACAAACCAAGTCCACAAGACTTGTGCGTTGAACAAAGAGATAGCGAAAAGCTTCCCGATGGCTATTGGCACAACTGAAATAGTCTCCTTTTAATTGTTGAGATTTGTTGGGATGACAGTAAGAGTCAATTGGTAGCGCTCGTCTTAAAGCCGGAAGTGGATGATCCTTGTAAATCGCTCGCTGCAATTGTTGATTTATTCATTGTTGTTGTTGTACTGTTTTCCGGAAAAAATATCATGTGAAGAGAATCGTTACATAATTAAAAGCAAATACTTTCCAAATTTATTAAATAATTATAATAACTAAGCGGGCCTATTGGCGAATCAATTGAAGGGTATAAGTGGGAGATATTCAACAACAAATAAGCACTTTTTTTTACCGCATCACTCAGTCAATTCAAACTTCTTCTTTCCGTAAAAGTAAAGTAGTCCCTTGACAGTGATGTTTGTTGTATAACTACACACAGCTTGAATGTCAAATGAAATTACCAAAATGTATAAAGCATCGGCATTTTAATACAAATCACACTGTAAACAAACCTCGATAAGTCAGATCGCATTTTTTTTTTGGCGTCACAATTGTGAGATATTTTATTTCAAGTTACCAGCGTCCCTAAAGAAGACATTTCGAAGCACAGTATATGTAGAAAGTCAAGGTTCGTTACAAATGTTGAGAGCTTTATTAATAATCTTAGCAGATTGGTTCCTGATTAGGAGAGATGTGTACAAGCCAATGACGCTTTTATAGTATGATGAATGTCACTCAAGTCAATGGAAGGGCAACACGTGGTGTCTTTGTTTTGCGTCTTGTGATTGTCGTGTGTTGTCTTTGTCAGAGACGTCGAGGGTAGTTTCATTCGAACATAATCACTTTAACGCCCAAAAGAAGGAACGAAACAACCTGTTCCCCGGCACAAGAGACATTAATAGACTTACCGTCACAGGGGTTATCCAAAAGAGTTATAATAACACATTAACAAGGAAGTACAGTTCACATACGAAACATCGCTGTAGACATATATAGTAGGGCGAGATTTCATTAGACATATTTTATTGAAGAAATCTTTTGCAGCATTAAAAGCAATTGGATTTCGATCATACTGATTAGGTTTCGTAGACAAGTATATAGTGAGAAGATCTTACTGCGTTCTCACGACAAATAAGTTCTCTCGCGTTAATAACACAATTTGGTGAAAATTTGTACTGGAAATGATGTCTCAGAAGCTACCACTCGAATATCTAAACCTTAAAAAATAATGTTATCGTACGTCTTTTCTGTCAAAAATTACATGGTAATGGCCACGACTTGACAATCAGTTGATACTAGTATTCAATGACCCGTTTATGGCCAAAGTAATGTCTGAGACAGGCATTTTAGTTGGGCAGTTGAACGGGAATTTCCAATGGGATGTATTTGTTTTGCCTCTTGTAAATAAAATGTCATGCCTTTGTTCGTTGTCAATGCCACTGGCACTGCGTTACATGAGTGGCAGGCACACAGTGTTAACCCAAATCGAACAACCAAAACTGGCACAAGAGATCACTGGCCTACCGTCACAGCGATTATCACATTTATTTTACTACCTCAATAGCCTGTCCATTTTATTTGAATATGCTGTTTGATTATATTGCAGACAATTCTTAAATTCTACGTGCTAATTACTAATGAGGAAATCCTGTTGCTGTTTGTTGATGGTAAACCTCTAGAGAAGATTGGGCTATCAAAACTATGCTCGGTCCCAAATTTATTTTTGTCCCATTAACTGTTTTACTTTGTGAATTTTAGCAGCTGCTATGAAGGTAACATACGCCAAATAAGAAAAATGAATTGTCGTTAAACACGTCATTCAATTATAGGCCAAACAAACTTTTCACCGACCATCTTACTGACCGATTGACTGGTTTAACGCCGTGCTCTATAGCTTTCCACTTATATGACGGAGGTGTTCTCGATGTATGGAGCCACACTAAAGCTACCAAAAAAGATTAATGATGGTCATATTGGAAAATAATGTAACCTCAGTGTCTAATAAAAACAGTATGACTGTGTGTGTCATATAGTGCCTTCATGCGGATAGCTATACAAGACGAGAAAACATCCAAAATATATCTAACATGACGAGATTGCATTAGAAACTTTTGAAGCAGTAGAATCAATTGGATTTCTGTCATACTGAGTAGTTGTCGTAGACCAGTATATATTGAGGAGATATCCCTCTGCGTTCTCGAGTTTTGTCCCGCGATTGAACAAGTTCCCTAGCTTTAATATAGCCGTTTATTGAAGATTGGTTGTAGTAGAGATTATCTCAAGAACTAACACTCGAAATCTCTGAGTTTTTTTAATAATACATTTGTACGTCTTTTTGTGTCCAAAATTACATTGTAATGATCATGTGTTGGCTATAAGTATGATCATTGGTGTGTGAGCCATTTAAGTATAACAAAGCTCTCGGATAAGCTTGATTGTTATAGGCTTGGACGATGCATCTATCGTTTGTTTTATATATATGGGTTACCCGTGGCACTTTTCTTCTATGTGACGCAGGTGATAAGGAAACCATATAAACTCCTATTGGTTGCTTTATAAGAATCTAAGCTTCTTTGTGGAGACACTAAAATAGCATTTTATTTTTTATGCTTCAATCAGTTTGGATATGATGCCAACTTAAAGTCCTTCGTTTTTTTCTAAAACAAGTTTGTCTATGAGACAAATTATTCGGTTTTTGGACGGTATTTAAATTGCACTGTGTGGTATTCTTTTTATTATTGATATTAACAAAAAATTCGTATATCAATTAAGCTGTTTTATTAAATTTTCTACCAAGCAAGATCGTAACAGAATGACGCTATTCTAAAGGTGACGTGGTTTAGAAGGATGTTATTCGAAACGTCACGACAAATGACATAGCCTTTCACAGCGAGCAAATGTGGTGGAAATCATGTGGAAAAGACGAAATTTTGTCACGTGATAACCATGTGGATATTCCGTGGCATATGCAAATAATTATGACGTGATATTTCCACGAGAATTGTACACGTCTTTAAAACGTGAATTTTATTATATATAATATATTATCCACGTGGTATTCAGGAGGTTTTCTGGTGGATCCACCGGTCTCCCAGTATACCACCAGTAAACCACGTCTTGTATTATGTGGTGAAATGACGCGCGTTCATATGTAACGTCATAATATAAACGAAAGGCTTTGACGCATAACAAATCGAAGTGAATAACAAAAGTGTAATGTAACGGCAGTAAAATGTCACTTTTATGCGTGAAGGAAATCCTGTTATTTCACCGACATATCAATAATAAAGTCTATTATCAATGAGAGTATAGATAACTATATCATTGATCTAGGAATGACCTTTGCACACCGTATAAAGCCCTGCTTATGTCACACTGCGATGCGATAGAACTGACGGCAACTGAGCGCTTATGTCACAAAACACCCCGCACGCCAAAGACTAGACGTAACTCACTGGAACTCGGTGATCGCAGTCGTTAGAGCGCTTATGTCACTTGCGATTGCTTATGGTCAGTCGCAACTGGACGTAGAAAGTAGAACATGCGCGACTATCTGGAACTGGACGGCAACGAGTTGCCGATAGACGCTGCAGACACGCAGATACGCTTATGTCACATTCAAAGCTACGTCTGATAAGTTGCCGTCGATCGTCAACTGGTCCACTGGAACTGATCGGAACTAGTTCTCACTCGACGTAACTGCGACATAAGCTAGGCTTTACACGTCTGGCTTTATTCGGTCTACTCCTGTACATCGTAGAGCTTTTGTGTACACTTGCTAGAAAAGCAACGCGGTGTAATGTCTTTAAATCACCATCAACTCTTTTCTGTTTTGATTAAACCTAATGCTTTCTGTCTCCATGCGTCATGAAAATTCAATTTGTGTTGACATTCAAGGGCGACAACTGAGATTGGGAGACAAGGGAATCCATTAATTTCACTTCTGGGACAATGTGATTTACTTCTTTTCGATAGTATTTGCTAACTTACATGCTACCCTCTAATCTAAAAACAATGTGCTTAGCCTTCTAACTACTAAACGAATTACAGTATTGAAAGGACACCATTCAACATACTGGAATGTGGCGTGAAATTAACATTTGTTACTCTTGTTAAACTTGTGAACAGGACAAATGTATACCTCTCCACAACAACTGAAAGTCGCCATTTCGGCAGAGGCTGCCATGCCTTAGACGTATCTTGTTCAGCAAGTAGGCTGAATAAACATGACAGCTGACTACTTTTTAAAACTACTTTTGTTAAATCTCTTAAACAGGACAAATATATAGGCCTACCTCCTAACGACTACTGATAGTCGACATTTCGGTCGTGGCTGTCCATGCTTAAGACGTACCGACAATTAACGCTTGTTGCAAAACAGGGTCACCAAAAGGGATGGCGATATTTTAGTTGCATTTAAATTGAGCGTGTGGAAAGCAGATATGTTTTGAACTAACTTTGTGTCATCCAAAAACCGATTTCTTAAATAAGTATTTTTAAATTTAGACAATACAATTGAAAGTGGAAGCGGCCTTTTTTTTGTTGTTAAATTACCCGTGAACTCATGTGACACGAGTAGTCTTACGGGTTTTTACCCCACTGCAAATTTATCAATCATAACACAACGAATTTGGTTGACGGATAATAATGTCTCTAATTACACCAGAAATGGATATGGGATCTGTTAAATTAGTCAACAGCTTGTTTACGATGCGTTTTTACTCTCAAGAAGTAAACAGTTTAAATGTGGAAAGTAAACGCCCATGTCGTCAATGGTGTGTCACGAAGTCTTTGTTCCGTTGGACAATCGCTGTTCATTTGTCGACACAGTAGGGCATAATTGACTAATAAAGCCAATGAAAATATAAGATTAATCTTTTCCGTTTATCGATTATCTCCAGCATGTAGGTCAATGAAAACCGCTACATCAACGCAAACTGTTACAAAAAAGCAAAATAGTAAATCAGTCAATCAATCCAAAACTAAAAAAAACATATGCTCAAGAGGCTCTGTATTACCCTAAAGCCACACTATCATCGAAATAGAGGGTGATTCGATTCTGTATTTAAGAATTCGACTTTTACCTATTCCGTCCCAATATTGGTTTCGTCAGTGCAGCATTACAAGTAAATAGCAAACGATATTTTCATTTTAGCAAACAAATTACTATCTTTAAATGTCCAGAGGACCAACATATAACACCAAGAGACGTTGTGAAGTTTACAATAACTTATTTACGTGTCACTTCCACTGTCGCTCTTTAGCCCGTCTCAGCATTATTTATATATGTTTGTCGTAAACTGCTAATGGCTTAAAATGGAATATATTAATTATTTTGAGTGCCGCGAAGTCTCGTTAAGCATGATTCTATCGTTTGTCAGTATGTTATGTCCTTAAGTAATAGCGGCTGGAAAAATTGCGATCTTTGTCCAAACGTGACCAGAATAAGCCATTGCCAATGAAACACTGTGAAAATCAACTTTAATTTGAAATAACCAGATGTGAGACTCGACGAGAGACAAACCAACATATGTTTGATAATTGTGTCCGGATAATTCATGATGACTGTGTTGATTGGCTGTCGCAAATCGCACGCTAGCGACAATGTCTCTCATAGAAAAACATGTCTTGTTGATAGAATACACTGGTGTACAGTTTGCTCCATATATAGTAGTATGCACAAGGGGGGCGCTAGACCACTTTTTCACTGGACATAATCACCCAACCAGGAGGGTCCCAGGCTCCCCGCCTACATACACAACTCCCCCCCCCCCAAGTTGTGTAAGCAAACGCTCCCCGACCTACATGTACATCTATAATTACCACAATTAGTATACACACATACAAACGCCCTCCTCAGAACTTTGGGGGCGCTAGACAACTCTTTTCCTGGGGCATCCTATCCCTCATGAGGAGCCCCAGTCTACAATTAGTATCAAACATACACCCTCCTCAGTAGAGTCAGTTATACCCCCCATCGCTCCCTATATTATATCTGTACCGACGGACATGCACTCGTAGAGCACTCAATGGGCACGGACAGGGGCAGCCCACCAGCTGGAGCCCTCCCCACCTCCCTAGAAGGACCCTCCGTTTATGTGATAAAAACCTATAAGACATACCCGTTCAGAGCGTCTTCTATATTTAGATATGTACAAACTAACCTAGATAAAAAAAACTCGCAAATGCAAATACCCGGCCCAGTCCAGAATGTTTCTCACAACATTCTGGACGAGCCAATCCCGGAAGCAGTGAAGGAGAGATTGCTCAGACCACGGCTTCACAGGAGTCGACGCCCCAGCACCCATCTCTCAGACTTCAAATGTCGAGAAGCAGAACGACCTGGCAATCGATATCTTCGGGTGGGATAAGGGGGTAATCATCCACAACCTAAGCAACCAGCCTGGTCAAACGCCCCGCATTAACCTACAGCTGGTCGAGAAAATTGGTAGATTTCATCATACCTCGATCAAAGACCTAAACCGTCTTTTCTACGACCAGAGTAAAAGTCGAGAGCGCAAGCACTTCTGTCCTCGCTGTCTCCACGGTTACTCCAGGAAAGACCTACTGAAGGCCCACATGCCCGATTGTCTTGGGATTAGACAGACGGCTGTGAGGGTGGAGATGCCCGAAGAGGGCAAAAACAAGCTTACCTTCCAGAACCACCACAAACAGATGCCTGCACCATTCGTCATATACGCCTACTCTTTGAAGCTCTAACAACAAAAAGCGAAGGGGGTGCCCTAAATCCGAGCGAAAGCAATACCCAGAAAACACACCATCATGAGGCCTGCAGCTTCCGCTACGTCGTTGTGCAATGTGATGGACATACAGAGACGCCCGTGGAATATCGAGGTCCCAACACGATAGAACGCTTCTTAAAAGCAATCCAGGTGAAGGAGCGCAACATAAAGACGGTGCTCGATAACCACAAGGCCAGGCAGATGACAACGCTACCACCTGTCATGTATGCAAAAACTGCTCGAGGGCGAATCCGTCCGCAATCACTGCCACATTACTGGTAAGTACAGGGGAGCCGCCCACAACGTCTGCAACTTAAAGTTGCGTCTGAACCCTAAAACCACCCTGATACCTGTAATCTTCTACAGCCTGCGGGGGTATGACTCCCACTTGCTGATGCAAACCATCTCGAAAGTTGAAGGCCGCATCTCCTGCATCCGAAACAATACGGAGAAATATATCTCCTTCCCTCTTGGGCCGCTCCCGTTCATTGACAGCTACCAGTTCCATTACATGCCAAATTACGTGTGCACAAGGATAAGTCAATACAAGACAGATTTCCAGTTCAATTATCTAAACGTGTACCGGACCCATCATTACGATAGACCAAGTAATTGTCATCGATAAACTGGGTGACCACCGTACATATGGAATAGTGCAACATTTACCACGCACTGGCATACACTAGTGCTACTCACATATGAATCAAATGCATTCACAATTTATTTTGTCTTCGACCAGAATCAATTTACCGTAGCAATCGATAACATATTGAATTTAATAATAACAATGTAGACGTATGCATGAAGACTCCAAATGCTTAAACAATGAGATTGTTCATATAACAATAATTCAAATAATAACTGGCATCATCAATAAGCAAATAATTTGTCTAAATCAACAGATTCTATTTCAGATTGCCATAACTATCTGAACAAGAGGCAGTATGCTGTGCTGTTTGGAAGGTATTGATCAGGTAAGTCGAAGCATCTTTAACCATTCCAGTATAGTCCACGGTTACTGGAAATCACCTCCGATCGTGTATATGAAGCACATTTTGTATCTGTTGACTATCATCTATATGTTCAATGCTGCTGAAACCCAGGGATAAACACTCGCCATATCATTCGTCCCATAAAGTCACGTGACGAACTTCTAGTCTACGCCAAGATCGTGGAAAAGTCTTGCTACTGTAAAATGCGCAATATGAGCCATATAATTATAGGATAATTAAATTTGTAAGTTAATTGAAGACGAACTACAGTCTCGGTGAGTTTAAACCGTATACCGAACGGCGACCGCGCAATTTACGACAATCTGCCGAATATCACTACATCAGATGGTTTATGCTGGAGATGTCTATATGTCCTGTATATGGCGATAGTTTTAATAAAATGCAGGAAGCACTGTTTATCTTATGGACGTCTAATGTATGATTGCTTGTCAGCCTTTCATCATTAAGATGCAAGAGTCCAATGATGTGTCTAGCATTGAGCAAGAATCGTCATTTTCGAGGGGCTGACATGTTGATCTTCTTGAAAAAATGATCAGCAAGTTGTGCAGTAGGATGACGCTTCATCTAACGTTTAATGCTAATGAATCTCCAAACCATTGGCCACCATTGAGGTTTTTGTAACCGTTGGCATTAATTTTTAAGGTGGTTGTGTCTGGTGAGTTGGCGCTCGGCCAAGTTAACCATTCTTTTACTCTCATTGCCAACAGTGTTCCACTAAAATCTGTATAAATATTTTAATTAGAGACACGGTGTTGTCCTATTTCAACAAAAAATATCTTTGTTTGTTAGAAAATTTAATTGCCTAACAACTGTGTTCGAAAATTTGTTGTTCGTTTTGTTAGTTTTCTCCATAATACCTTTGGATTCAGTGATCTCTGCCAAAAGGCGCAGTATATTACTCGTGGTCTATACTTGTTTTCTTCTTTCTAATCGCTCTATATTTATACCGTTATATCTATGATATAGTAATCACCCTGTATTTATATGGACATCAGTCTGCAGTAAAACCATTACTAATAATTAATAGCTGAATGAAGTTTTACTTTGCACAATTATTTGGTGGAAAAGGTCGTTGTGAAGTACTCGAAGGTACTGTACAAGGGTGAACTTTTTCAGTGAATCTCATTGGAGTGGTTATACTGCTTCGATTTGTGTCAAAGAGTAGACCATTTGTAAAGATGGGTATCAGTTGAGTTTGGCCTGTTTAATAAACATACCACGAACAAAACAAATCGTTTAGCTCTGAGCCAAATAGAATGGAGACATCAGTAGAAGACTTTCGAGTTCAAAATTGCCAGCCCAGATATTTTGCTTTATCAAAGGCGTCTCTCTCGTAACATGTGTTCGCCAAGTATAAAACTCCAAATCACGCCGTAAATTATAATATAATAATGGGGGTAATGGTTAGGTTTAAGTTTAGTTCTGGGCTAGGCATGCACACTTCAAACCCTTATAGTTCCCCGTTTTGAGTGACATGGCGGATCTGATCGCACAGTATTGGTTCATCAACAGCCATATTAGAGAATCCATCAAGAAATTTGTAAATTGTGTCTAGTTGCGAAACCATGCATTTTTCTTGCTCTTTAATCGAAATCACCTCTAACTCTTTCTTAGTTATTTTTTCTGTTATGTGCAGATTACTGACGCACAAAGTGGCTATTAACCGGTTTCTCTACAACATGATTATTCAGATATCCATCAAGGTGTCTAATACAAACCTCTTGAGACGGCCCTTATCCACAAAGGAATTGTCTCCAATATTCGTCTATAGTGCTTCATTGACATGTTCCACACACTCACAAAATAGGAGTATGTTCAAAATTGTGTAAGTACAACTGTATGTCAACCTTGCAAAAAAAGCCCTAATACCGTGCAGTATTGCTTTTATTACACGGCATCGACAGAAATCATGCAAGGTCGTGTTTTTGTTTAATGCCACGTGACGTGTTTTTGACCAATCAGAATAAAACAATTTGATATACAGTTTAACAAAAAAAAAAAAGAATTGAAGGCAGCGGTTACTTGTTTTAGTCTCAAAATACGTAAAACCAATTTTTAAGACAGGTGAAGACACGATTTTGTACCCTTTATGGGTTTGGAAATATTGTCTTTAATATACGGCTAATTCACTGCTTGGCTTTTCTTGTCAGATCAGTAAAGTTGTAGATCTAAGTCACCTTGTTTCCTTCGATATTCTGTAGAAGGTATAGACAACCAGCCTTACTCGTCAACATGTATCGAGACATTAGACGATGTCTGTTGACGTGGCTCCTTGTCACGCATTAATTCCTGATTGGCACAAACTCAAGAGACTGCGCAATCGACTGTTTCTGTTGTGCAAAAACGGTAAATATGTTTACCATATTTGGAGCATATATAGTGTTGTTTTTGTTGAATTTTTCAGGCGTGTCCTAAAATATGATTGTGAATGAATAGTTTGTCGGCGTGTCCACTTATATTCACTACAAATCCCCTTTCACACAGTATCGACGCCAGATAGGGACACGGGAGGATGCACGTTTGTGAATTTTGTAGCGCCGCCACAGCTACCAGTGACACCACGATTCAGCCACTGCTTGCACATGCTAAGAAGACGAATGTGCCATTGTGTGAACGATTTCTATCCCGTAGTTGTATATCTTAGTGGAAAGCAAGTTTTAGCTTGATTAAAGGAATAAATATGGTGTATACACTGGAAAGTCAGCGCTTTAAGCGATGAAACGGATTTTCGTTATCTCTGCTTCTGCCGACAATCTTTTGAAGTTGCGTAATACTACCTCTAGGACCAATTCCATCAATCATCAATCAGTCATCTCGGCATTCCATGTTAAATGAAGAATCAATCTGTTCTTACCATTCTGGTGAAAACGAGATCTAAACTAGCTTCCCATCTTCTTGATATTGTAATTTTTTTGTTTGTTTGATTGTTTGATTGTTTGTTTGTTTAATTGAGGTTTAGCGTCGTGCTCTGATGTTGTAGTTAGATCCGGCATAAATCTGTGACAAATGAAGTTTGCCAGTGGTCAAAAAGGGAGATAAATATGTTACTCATATAACTGAAATTGCCGCTTAGGTCATTGACAATTAACAATATAGTTATACGGGATTGGTTAATGGTCAAAAGGAGAGATAAATATGTACTCATATGGCTGAAATTTTCACCTATACCATTGCCTAAGAAAAGCATGGTATGGATATGGAATTAAATTGAATGATTAGTTAATGGCATAGGTGGCACAGCAAGTTAAAGGAGTGACAGATTTATCTCCCTTTTTAGCTACTGGCCAACCTCATTGCTTCGATATTGTATTAATTGTCAAATAAACACATAACAATGGAAGTTGGCCTACGTCAACGGTTGTTTTTGACAGTTTTTGTATTGCAGCTGTTTGACTGTTTAGCCTAGAGGAAACAAATTGGTTACAGGATTATGTCAGGTATGGATGTAACAATACAATACCGAGGTCCGAATTCGATACTTATTTATTTATTGATTCATTTATTTATTATTAAATTGATGTTTCATCTATTTAGTTAGTATTCAATTATTTATGTATTTAATCATTTTGAACTAAACAATATATAAATAAATAAAATAAACAGCATGTGCTAAAGTTGGTTTTGCACTTAATGTCTGTTCTTCTTAATGATGAGAAAGTCTAATCTGGCTACTGATAGTCCAAGCTCGTTTGTCCAGTATGAAGCCATGTAAACCAGTGAGTGAAGCGAAACAACTGAAATTTTGTGAAAAGTCGTTATTGGTCATTGAAGATATAAAAAGCAACTATTGGTATATACCCCTTTGTTATCTTTCAGTGTGAAGTAATCAAAGTGAAAGCTGAACTTCGTTTAATTGATCTTCCATGAATTTATAAGGATAAAAACGTAGACAAATTTGTGATATCGTGTCTGAGTCTGATCCGCGTCTGGGGCACAGAAAGTCGCTATCTGTTAACATTCATGTACCTAGGGTATCCGATTTAGACAAAGTCAATGGAAAAGAACACAAAACACACCAATTATGTACATTGTCGGAATAAAGTCTATACTATAGCAAAATGAGTGGATTGTATTTGATCCACTCGCCCAGACGATGGTTGACACGAAGTAACAGACAAATCAAGATAATTGATTAATGGATGAATATTCTGTCAAGTTGGAATTCGGCGTTAAATCAACCGATCCGCAAACAAGTCAAACTCATGCTAACTGTATGAAATGACCAGCCCGTATTTATAAAGCTACTTAAGTATTTAGTAAAGTTAGGCAATATTTATTTTATAAATTTCACTTATAATCTTTCATTTGAGATCATAAAATGTTCAACAAAATGGTGTTCATCTACCTAAAATGATGATTGAAAATTCGCTACGTTTTTCTTAACTTTAAGAAATACTTAAGTAGCTTGAGCCCCTGAGCTCTTAATAAAGTGAATAAATGTATTGTTCTTTGTCATACGTGTCTCTGCATTAGCATGTACACTTTGCAGGACGAATAATTGAGTTTATGGTAATCCGGTGTATTTCGTCTAATTGACGAGTGGGAATTCCCCCAATTGACACCTTGACACCAGCGTCACCAATGTAACGGCCCATGTGTCAGATATCCAAATATCTGTATTTATAGCATCCATTGCTTGAGTGCAACTGTCTCAATACAAGCAGTTAAGAATATCAGCCTTTTCTTCGACAACAAATTTGACGTCTATTGACTTCATATATCAGATCCTTATGTGCGAGTTGGCATTTTTATATTGGATCTTGTGTACAGTTTATGTGTTAACGGAGCAGCT
>JAQQZZ010088427.1:0-18078 GCA_030265115.1 Mopalia vespertina
ACAGTAATGGTGCGGGTTTATCCCAAAGTTCCCAGTCTGCGTTAAAAAGCTAGATGGTACTTAATGGTTACAAAATGCAATTGTTCAATCCGATTAAAATGAGATCTAAAATTCTCCCAGTGTTTTGATTTATGCAATTAAGATCCGACACCCACGCCAGAAAAACGATGTCACTTTTGTTTGTGAAATAGGTCAATCACAGAGCCGTTTCACAAACCAGGATTGTAAATGCAGAAGATTTTTTCCTGACAAGCTGAAGCGGTTTTACTAACCGCTTAATCTTAAAAAAAATAAAAATTATATTTTTAATATCCAGGTATCCGTTATATAGTATACGCTAAGTTGACCATACAATGAAACCCCCAACGCATTATATTACTTATGCAGGTCTAGCCTGCCCCTGCTTGATTCTGTATTTACCACAGCCTCGTGTTACCTAGATATTGGACAACTCCTTTCGTAAAACCAAGAAAGTGTTATCTAGTTGAGCACCATTTGGCAGGCCAAACTATAAACAGAGAGTTTTGATCTGATTTTAATATGACTGACATTTGTTGTATATATTATTGTTGCATATACGAGTGTAGGTGTAGGTGATGAAAGAATTTTCTGAGATCTTGCATAAATTTCGAATGTTTTCAAAAACAGGTTTTTATCATTTTTTGTTTGTTTGTGGAGGGGGGCATCACTTTTTTCCAAGTACAATATAATTGGCGTTAAATAACATGCAACAAAAACCTAGTATTTGTTAATTGATAAAATAAATATTACTTACTTATAGTGGAAACCATCATGACGAAAAAGCCCGTAAACATTGGGATACTGTATCCAATCCTGTTAAAACCAAGCATGTTCTGGTATAATGTGTACAAAAACATGTTCGTTAACATTTCCTAAAAGTGGTGTCCGAAACAATGTGGGCACAAACTTCAATCATTGAGTTCATTTACCTTAACTTTATACCATCGTTTGTTTGATCGTTTGTTGTAGCCCGTTATCAAGGTTATTTCACTATGGCTGACCCCTATGGATACAGAACGAATGCCCAGAAGTCACTTGCAGCAAACAATTAAAACAAAACCTTAAATCGCCACAAAATTCCGCTTTGTGTTGCTCCTTTCTCTGAGAGTCCATGGGGTTTAACGTCGTCCTCAAGGGTATTTCACTTATATGACGACGGGTTGACCACTTCACACTGTTCCTTGCCTATTTACGGTCCCTCTATAATTATTTGTTCGTTTGATTTGGGATTTAACGGGCCTAATTACGGTGGAAAACCGGAAGGAAACCTCGTAAAAACCACCCCCGCGATTGCCGGAACCACATCGTGTGACTCACTTATATACCTGATTGTCGAAAGACGGACTCGACTCCGTGAACGACACATCTAAGTAGGATTAGTAAGCCCATACGCTATCCACTAAGCCACGGTCGCGGGCCCCTCTATAATTAAAGCTGTCAACAAATGCTCCGTATTAATATGTATGAGGCACTATGTACCATTCATCTTGTTACCATGCAAATACCCAAGACTATGATTTAACCTTAACTAGAACAATAGCCACATTATTATAAGAGATTTTCATTATTAACCTATAGACTACTGACTTTTAATTCCATATGTACGCTCATTTACATATCTTCTATTATAAATACTTTTTTTATATATATAATATATAATATTTCAAAATATATAGTCAACATGAATGGTTCATTATTTCTTGGAGATGTCCCCATACTCTACTGTTTTGATGTGTGCTGTTTCAATTCATATTCGAAGTCAAAACGGTTCAGGGTAGTATCCTTGTAGTATATTTAAGCTGTCAGCTATATGGAGGAACATTAATTTCCCAACAGAGCATCTGTATATAACACTTCACATTATGGTTGTGTTGCTTTCACTCTTTGGAAGTACACTGTCGTCATATAAGTGAAATACCCTTAAACACGGCGCTAAACACCAATCAAGCAATCCTCAAAACCTGGTAAAAGAACTAGTTTGCATTTTTGCATTGGTTATTACAGATCTTAAATATCTTGTGATAACAGCACGGGGTACCAACAAGTAGAACAACTGACAGAAACAATCTTCTCGAGACTCAAAAGTGTAATGTCGAAGAAGAATAGTAATATTATCCACAATTTGAGACAACAAAATCAAGCAACAAAATTAATTTGGCATAAGAAAGGGCACACGTACTAGAACGTTTACTCACAGAAATATATCTACGTTCAAAATGTGACATTTGTTTGTGAGAAAAAATTGTCAAAAAAGTCATTCTCAGTACATCTCATACAGTATTACTGAAGTCAACAAACAGCTGCATATTCAAGATTTAATAACGCTGGGGCTAAGTATGCTTTAATATATAAAAACGTCATAATGTTGCTAATTACGTTCGTACTGTATACGACTATTACCTCTGTATAACACATACGAAAGCCTTGGAAGCAATAGACCACAATGTATAGGAAGTATCTGACTATAAAACTGGTGGCAAATACATTAGTATTGTATGTAGTGTGTAACCAATATGACACTGCGCTTACGTCAGACTGCCCTATATCATATGTAAAGGATGTAAAACCAATATGGTTAGACAGTATAAGAGGGTGTGCAGTATTTCAACAGGGTTACAATATTAACCAAATATAGAAATCGCGGGGAACAGATAGCTATCACATACAACATTAGCATTTACAGGAAGTGAGTATAGAAAGGAAAACTTTTATCCATTCTGTGCTAATTCATCAACTTACCTGTTTGTCAAGGGCCCAATAAACGGATTAGCTATCAATTGCATGATTGCCTTGGAGGCAAACATCAGGCCAACTTTAACATTTTCATTCACTAAATCATGGTGTCTTTGTTGAGCCAATAGTTTTTCCGTAGTCTCTGCATCGGGTACTTCTACTGGTGTTGTTTCATTCGTAGTGTGATTAAAACACACGTAGTTCTTTTCTGGTGTATTCCCTGTGTAGTACTTTGATACCTCGGCCAAATATTTCATGGCTGCATTATGGTGTTTCGGTATGTCAGCCGAGCTGGAAGTGACGTTATAACATACGGATGTGACGACAGTACTCACTGATGCCACGGGCTGTGCTAAGTCATCTAATGTTATGTTATTTATGTCGTACGGATGTTCCAAATTGAACATAAAATTGGGTATGATAGGCACTGAAAGAAAAAGAAAAGAACAGTTCAACGGAGTATAATGCTATAAAATATTGAAACTATGAGTCGTTATTGTGGTGAAAAAACGTTCCCTTTTATTTCGAATAAAGCTTTGAAACCGAGTGAGAGAGACACAATACTGCAAGTCACGTACATTTGTTTGTGTTCATCAAGCCAAAGTATATCATTTTACCCACTTAACCCACCTTAGCTTATTAACCGGTTACAAAGTTCACTATCGGTCACGTGTTAATCTATGTAATTCCACACTTATCTAAGAATAGATTTCAGACACTTCAATATATTTTAAAACGTACATACGTAAATTCTAGAGATGGAAGTTTTTGGGAGTTTTTTATTGTTTTTTTTTTTTTACTTTATTTTTTATCTTCGTCACAGACAAATTAAACCAATTAAACATCAAAGGAATATGTTTCGTTTTCCTAATCCGGACAGTGGGTCTGACCACTTTCCTAAACAATGTTAAACGTGCAACAAAGCATCATACTTAATGTCAACTCAGAAAGAGAAACAAACGTCAAATTAGGTGGTACATTTGTATTATTTGGATAATACACACTACATACCTTATTTTATACATCCACTAAATGTTTATCCCATGGTTACATTTCAAGAACTATTGGAAATAGTATGCACTTAAATTGTCTAAAATGATTGCTGATTGCATATGGGATGTGTTGATTAAACGGTACTATCCAATCTGGTTGTCAAATGTTCAATACGTAATTTTATCACAGCATTTCGTCACAAATCGTGCAGAATAGATATCCTGGAAGTGTGTGTTACTGATTTACAACCATTGCACTAGTGATTGACGAAATGAGTTATTGCTCCAGAAGGTTTTTAATACTTCCATTGGAGACTTCTCGGTCCGTGTCCCTTTTGGCAATTAAGCTTCCAGCTTTTGATTTCAAAGCTGAACAGATGGAATCTCGACATCGCACTTTTAATTTCCGAAACAAACTTGGCAAAGCTGGAAGCAGAAAAGCTCTACATCGTTTTTAGCTTTCCAGCTAAAATTTTAAGCTAAACAACCCATCATCGTGTTCAGCATCTCATCTTTCCAGCTTTTCAGCTAACATTTTAAGCTAAAAAGTTCATTATCGTGTTCAGCATCTCATCTTTTACACAGAATAAAAAAGTCGATTCACCTTCCCTTTTTTTCAAAAGTTCAACATTAATATCGTATCATGTATGTATTTGGAAAGAAAAGTGAACATACTTCAGAAGAAAAAAAGTTATTACAAACTGCAGTTTTACTACAAATTGCGTTACCACACACCAACGCAATTTGTACTTATTACTACAAATTTTATTACAAAATACGTTGCTACATGGAGCCATAGTTTTGCGTCTTGTGATTGTCCCCGTGTTATTATTTGTTGCTTGATTAGCACGTTGCATATGAGTGAAATAGCGTTAAGTTCAGCGTAAACGCCCATACGAAAATAAGATAGTTCCGTCAGGTGATGTTTTTTTTTTGTAAAATGCAAGGTGAGTCAACAGTTTATTTTTTAAAAAAACGCGGTAGTAGTCAAATTTGCCACCAGCGTTATCCACGAAATCCCTATATGGTCTATATATGTAAAGAACACGTGAAGATGTAATGCTTGTATTACGTGTATTATTTGGTCTTTATTTAGAACTACCATTGTTTTACAAAGTCAGGAAAATGCAAAAAAAAAATGAGTCTTTGAACAGTCTGTCGACCGAAACTGTTTCTAACACTTAACTGGTTAAACTGTTTTAGAAAGCCAGTTCCCTTGATGAATGACCATTGACTTAATAACATCTATTCACATATATATGTCGGGTTTGAGAGTGATGTCGATGAACAAAGGAGAGTATCAATAGATGGCACTGTGGTCTCCATAGTTCAGATGATGCCGAAAAGCAGATTCAAAGTTGTTAAATGGAAAATTGGTTAAAGCTGGAGGCGCTTGTAAATAAAAAACGTCCTCAGCTATTGATATGTCCATCTACTGTTGGTAAAAGATGAGATGCTGAACACGATAATGAGCTTTTCAGCTTTAAATGTGAGCTGAAAAGTTTGAAAGCTGGATAGATGTAGAGCTTTTCTGCTTCCAGCTTTGCCAAGTTTGTTTCGAAGTTGGAAGTGAGAAGCGATGTCGAGCCTTCCATCTGTTCAGTTTTGAAAATCAAAAGCTGGAAGATGAAGATGACCCTTCTCGTTTAGCACCAACCATGACGGAGAAACATTTAGCGAACCGAAGTAACACCGACCAGTCTATCAGAAGTTAAACACACTTCAAGTGTCACTGATCACAACTATAAAGACGTATACACGTTATACCAGAAGTCTATCAACTAGAAGTATGAAACGTCCAATTACCTTATGTCGACCGCACTAAGGTAAATCTATACAATTTCTTACAGCTAGCGCCTTAGAGGTGTGTGGAGTTTGAATATTACAACTAGGCTGAGGAATCATTGGAAAGCTAGTTAAATACAAAACACAGCCACTTTTGCTCTTTCCAGTTGACAGTATTTTCAGTATGTGAAGGTGTCACATAAAAGAAGGAACGGGGAAACGCGTGATCTTTTGTGCAGCCTTCTTCACACGAAACTTGTTTATCAAAAACCAGAACTGGGAGACAACTTCAGCCGGCTTGGCTATGATCGACATGTTGGTGTGAGTATTAATTGTGTTATCGTCAGCATTAAAACTCACTCGAACAACTTATATAAATGGAGTAATAATAATTCAAGCAGACCACACAGTCGCAGGCGAAGGGTTGGTAGGGAGCTTCCTGTTGCCCGGCTGATCTCACAGCTAAGGGGGCAACTTGAAGCCGATCTGTTTGTTATGTCTTTGTATTACGTCATGTGATTATCCTGTATTTGTCCTGTGTTATCTTTGTCTTCGTCCATGGTTGTTTCCATCACCTACTGGGCTGGCACGTCGTCATGCGAGTGGAAAAACCTTAAGTACAGCGTTAAACCCCAACCAATCAAAAAATACAATCGCGGGGATTGTTGTAAATGTTATATAATTATTAACATCAAGTTAAACGATTATAGCTAGGACAAAGACTGTCAACTGTACTAACTATTACTTGTGGGTAGTTTTCAAGTCACCTTCCTAAAGGAAGGGGTCATAATATTATTATTAATATTTTAATCAAAGATACGTGTACATATGTACATTAAAGACGATTTAAATTCGTATTTCTTTTCCGTCTGTTCCATCGAACTACTCCCTGTACAGTTAAATGTTGAGACCATACGATTATATATTTGTTGTACAAAAGTCTGGCACAGAATAGGGATGCCGTGCATCGATTTTATATCAAATATTGTAGGTTAGCGACTTTTACTGTGAGTATGTGAATTGCTTTAGGAAAGAGTTTAATGGATTAGAAACCTCAGAGTGCCACTATTTTACGACATTCGGTTCAGCGACATCAAACCCTTTGTTCGATCTCACTTCCGGTACTAAAATGTCTGACTGTTCAGCCTCATTTTCATTTCACCAATGCCAGTCAATTATGCCCATGTGAAAACTGTCTATAAATGTCGACTGGATTCACATAAAAGTATAATCTTTCCAAAGTCGAATGCGATAGTATTTGTCTTCAGAATTATCTTGCGATTTAATGGTTCTTTCACAGCAACTCTTTGTGGCCATCGTAGATTCTGATTAGTTTGTCTGTCACAGACAATTCAGGTGGTTTTGACCCTCGCAAATTTGATATTCAGGATTAGGAATATCGTCCATTGAGAAACTGATTAACTGAACCAGGATTAACACAAACATGTTGATCCATTTCAGAATGATCAGAATGTATTTTGGAAAATGTAAAGATGATAAAATGGCAGCACGGCAATAATAGGTATAGATGGTCTACAATCTCGTAGCAGACTATTTAATAGTACAACCTTTGAGATTAGGAATTTAATGTGTGAGTATTGAAGTTCGTTGGGAATGTGTTTAATGGTCAGAAAGCCTAAGAGCTGACGTTATTTTACGACATTCAGTTCAGCGACATTAGGCTCTTTATAAGATCGCGCTTCCGGCAATATAATCCTTGTCTGTTCGGAATTGTTTTTTGTCACGAATCAGAAAGCTCCAAGTGAAAGACATTTCGTTGCGGAAATAGACCGTTAACCGTTTTACCCTCAGAGCACTTTGTGGCAGTCTATGGAACGTATTGTCTAAGTTGCCATTAACGAATATCTCCTTCAAAGTCTAATGTTATACTTATTGTCCTAAGAAAGGTTTTGTTTAAGTAATTTAAAGAAAAATCAACATTAACGAAGTCAATACAATTACTGGAATATGGGCAAGGATTAGAAAACAAGGATCTTATCACAGAGCAAATGATGAATTGGACAAGCTTTAAAGCCACGAAGTGACCCAAAATATCAGCAAACCAACAATTGACGTGGACATTGTGAACATGATAAAAAAAATACCCCCAGGGCATCAATTTTATATTCAAACGTCTTAGATAAAGGATTCTTACTAGCACTACGAGAGTGCTCTGAGTAAGAGCTTTTTGCCTTTTATACCGATTTTAACTCCGCTACATCAGACCTGTTACCAGATTTGTCCTTCCGGTAATGCAACTCGGCTAATTGTACCCAGTCGTCATGCCACCAATCATGCAATCCTTTTGGAATACAACCCCTTGTTCATTTGTAATGAATTAAAATAAGGTCTAGGGATGGTGCTAAATTTTGCTTGTTCAGATTTACAATCATTGACCATCGCAGATTGTTGTGTAAACTCGTTGCACAGTGAACACGATGTTCCACACCACCCACAGGTAGTGGTACTAATGCTAATACAGGTATAGAAATGCCCAAGTAAACAGTATGTATTGATATATTGATTCACATTCAAACATCAAAACGGATGATGCGTTGTATTTGTACTATTTAAAACAACAGATATTTCGCTCTTATGCCTGAAAAGTTTGGATTTGTTTTATTTTAGTTTCTACAAAGGAATTTTACAAAGAATTGAAACGAAAATTTAAATTCAGTATAACATATCGGAATATGTTGGCACATTGTTCCGGTTACAGCATTACTATCGTTTTATTTAATATATGACTGCCTTAAATTGAGAGTGCAGAACATACGAGTGATAGGGAGCCCATTAGGAGAATGAGCAGATCCCAAGTAAGGACAGATGTTCCGGAACATCTGCACGTTTCCATCGATCATCAGCGTGTGCAAATAGGGTTACCTGGGGGTCAATGTGTGCGCAATGAGTAAAGCTGGTCGGATCTATTACTTCCAATGATAGAATCTACACGTTTTCTGAATAATTTATTTAATTAATTGTTTAAGAGTTATTGTGATTTGTGGACTTCCGGTTTACAAGTTCCACAGACGCTATCCGTTATACTGCATCAATTATGCCATTCAAACGCGTTGTTCATCATTGCAGAATAACTTCAAATCCACGTTATATTATTTTTTTGTGAACTTCTGACAATGAGTTGGGACAGTCGAGAATTGTTTATAAGATGTGGCTCATTCAGTTAAACACAACAGAAATACCACAACGATTGCTACCTGAATACAATAAGAAAAATTCCAATACACCGACAACAACAGCTGGTTGTCTGTATTTATTATGGATCTACTCACCACGGCCTCAAAAAGTAGTGACCTGAAATGAAGCTTAATTTAATATTTTTTCAAAATTAACAAAATACATTTGTTTGTTTCAGGTTTTTTTTGTTTTCATCTAAATGCCGAAAATGGTTTAAGAATGTATATTAACCGAGAAAAACATGTCCATCACACCATGTCGTGTCGAGAACAAATACCATGGCACATTTTGAATCACGCTTTTATCACAATCATTGGAACATCAGGTACTGTTGCAGAGTAGTTATGAAAACAGTGTTGTACAAACGTATGTGGATCGTGTCGACGGATTGGATAAGGCTGAGTAGGCCTACACTTCAGTGAGAACTACATGTCCGCGAAACGTTTGATGTTCTTGTCTATTTTAGTGGCAGTATTTACAGACAGCCAAACGAGTAATGTGCGCTCAATTTTTGGACGAGAAAAGCTTAACGAATTTATTTCATCTATTCAAAGAATGTCCTTCCTTTAGAATCAATTTGTTATCAGTATTGATAAAAAAATGTCCCATGTGACAAATTCTACCCAAGAATTCCAACGACCATAATATCGAATTTGCCTTTGATCTCATTATATTATGTTAAACTTATTTCTCACGTATTTGTGGCTGACAGGTGCAATCAGTTGACGCGATACATTAATCTCCTCACAAAATGACAAAACTCCATGCCTGCATCATCTGATAGTGGACGGTATGATATGCCTACACGTGTTTTCAAAACATTTCAGCTTTGTTTGTTTGTTGTGATTGTGATAAAACGTATTACTCAAGGGTAGTTCACTTTTATGACAATGATTTGCCCACTTTTCATTCTGTTGTCCCTTTTAACGTTGGGAAACTGGGAATAAACCTCTTGAAATGAACATCTTGCTTGCCGGAACCATCTTGGTTGCGTTCGCGCGCCTTCCCCGGTAAGCCCAAGTTGGGTGATTTGACGTCATTCTTTCCTAGGGGATTCTTTTGCAAGTTTTAGGAGGTCAACTAAAAATGGAATTTTAAACCGAAAGCGAAACCTCATAACATAATGTTAAGTTCTTCGTCAAAGGAACGATTTTTGACTGTGCAATTATTGGGTGACAGTCAAGATCTATTCAAAAGATTATTATTAAGATATAAAAGTTGCACTGGGCATTAAAAAATATGCAAAAAGAGATAAATACATTTATATTCAGCTACACGACAGTAAATGTAAAAAAACCCGTAACGAACATTTTAGTGCCATTATTTTGCTGTCTTGCAGGAACGATTTCACAATGTACCAGTATGAGGTATATCTAAGAAATACATAATGAGTACATTTCACTGTAGTTGTCTGCAGCCTAATTGACACTCAGGCGTGAATAAAATGTAAAAGGACAGCTTGTCAGTTGGCTTTTCTGAAGCGCTTTCTGCCATGACGATCACGTGATTCACCTGGCTTACCCTGCTCTGGAGCCGGGGAACTGGGTGGTGACCCGAGTGTGGCGACACCAGAGTTGACCCGGGTAATACGCGCGAACTGACAAAAAGGACACTTCGGCTGACTCGTGAAAGCCCAAGTGACTTGGGCGAACGCAACCCTTGTGTGACACACTCAAATGGCCGAGGTCGACAATGGGACACTACCCTGTGAACGGTACATCGAAGGAGGATTAGTAATCATACACACGAATTACCTACCCGTCGATTTAACGGTCCAACCGTATATGCTACTTGTGGAGAATGTTCTTTTTGCATCTGGCTGACTGTTGACACATTATTCTTTTAGCTCAACCGACATTTTCAACTCACAAACATTTTATGAATTCGCCAGTAATATCCTCTTTTGTGATAACTCACGGTCTTAAATTCATCGTGTGGTTATACGGTACACTGTGTTATCGGACTCGACAATAAAACAATCTCGTACTATGTTTTTGTACCTCTATAGTTTAAAATGACGAAATGTTATCGTATGATTGCTGTACTACAAATTGTAAAAGTGGTCCCTGGACTGTATAATATTCAATTATTTCAATCGTTCGACCCACAAACACAAAAAATCTACCTGTGGTGCAATTTAACAGTATATAATTAGACCAAAGCAGGACGTTCAGGAGCTGGCAGAAATCGGAAAGCAAAGGTTCTTAAAAACAAATACGTTTAATATAAATAAATAAATTAAAGCCGGAAATGGCAGCTAGACACATGTATGCTCTGCCACACACAAACAAAGCGTTGCTGAGGTGCTAACTCCAATGATAAAATCTACGGGTTTGCATAATCTGTCTTCAGGAATGGTAATGTTGATCTGGATACTGCAGGCTCTCTGTCACAAAATCTATCCTTATTGGGGGAAAAAACTGCTGATAGTAATAGCGTAGTAACCTTTGTACACGTATTTCAACCTTCCAGAAGCAGATGAAATATACCTTTGAAGTCATTATATTTCCGCTTTGAGCCTTTTTGTCAGATCTATCGGGAG
The DNA here is from genome assembly GCA_030265115.1 of Mopalia vespertina. Lineage (NCBI taxonomy): Eukaryota > Metazoa > Mollusca > Polyplacophora > Chitonida > Mopaliidae > Mopalia > Mopalia vespertina. The sequence continues at coordinate 11,269 of JAQQZZ010088427.1, forward strand.
GTTTGGAATAGAGACAAGGAGCTCCGTGATCGACAAAAAATGTACAAAATTTGACGCCTCGATACAGCTGGGAGTGAAAGGCATGACTGACATGAATGGGAAACAGAATATTACTATCTCTCGATTCCAAAAAAACTCTCATGTAGTTTGATTCGTTATATCGAAGCCTAGAGAGTTCTATAGGGATATAACACAGTGCGTATATCGATAGCTAGGAGCTATTGTATCATCTTTTTTTTTATGAAAGTGGGCGTTGTGTTTTAAAATTGAAACAACCAAATCGCATCAAATAATTTACGCACAACGTACAGCTACTGTTTTATTTATATCGTAAATGTACCTTTGTGTTAATCTTGCGCGATGGAGTAATAGAGAGAATAAGTGTAGAATGGTATCATTTGTCTCAACACGTTTTACCACCTTTTTCAACTTTTGTAATTAGCGTACGTGGTTATAAATGAAACTGTTATTCATAAACGATACATTTTGCTCTGTTTAAGATAATTAAGTAACAAGGCATTTAGGACAAGCTGAGCCTGTAGTAATCACCTGTGCTATTACTAAATACATAGTATGCTTCGACAGGCCTAATGAATCTTTTCAAAGGCACTTTTAACATGAATGTAGCTATGAACCAAATGGCTCTAATTATAGTATCAATTCCATGATTAGAGAGAGTTACTTTTCGCTGAAAATGTCACTAGGTCCAGACTTTGTTCCTGAATGATTTACGATATTGCTCGACTAATTGACAGGCTATCTATTAATACCTGCTTAGATGTATCGATGTAAATGGCTTTGGTACATAACAATATCAAACCGTCCATTACGGTAAGCAGACCTTGAATTTTGCTTTAACCAAACTCGGCACGGAAACATGCGTATTGCTTATGCCTTATTGCCAAGACTTGTGTAAAGGTCAAATCACATAAAAGCTTCACTGTAAAATTGCTCCACCCCTTGAAATTTCTTTAAATTACATCAACAATTTTTTTTAAATATTTACTTATGTACAACCAGAAAACTCTTGTAGTTTAATTTTATAAGACTTTTTTTTAACCATTTGACCTAAAGTCAAGGCTAGAAAAATATTCCCCAAAAGCTAATTCCAAAAATATTATTGTACCACGGACGGAATTATAAACGGAATTGAACAGATACAACATTTTTTCCTCCAAATTTTAAGAACATGGAAAGATGAGCAGTAGTCAAAAAACAATCATGCCAAGTTTCTTTTTTTTCTGGAGCCTAAGGTTACGTGACTGGCATAGAACATTCAGGTGAAATCCTAGTAGAAATAATCTGGCCCCTGAACTCACGGGAGTCTGTAACATCCCTATATTATGACGCGAGCTGAACAAAGCTATTGCGAGTTTTCAAACACGCACTCCTCCAAGTTATTATCGGTGTATACAAATAACTTGATAGTATCATTAGGTTTCCTTCTCGAATGTATGCTATTGTTAGGCTTGTCGCTTTGCATAGCATTTGACTTGAACATACAGTGACATAATAGCAATATAAAGGCATTCGTTGAGTATTCGTGTAAATCAGTATTGATCAAATACCATTTAGGTGTGTGATTATTATCTGATAGGCGCCACGTAAACAGCTATTGGATGGCACAACCCTTTAACACACAACCATATAACATGTCAAACATACAGACAACAAACAATGAACTGATCAAACTTATGTTGGTATTCGTAGTTTAATAGAATTTTTCTCTTCACAACCGCCTCCGTTAGTCATGATGCCGACCGTTTCCGGAAAGGGAAAGTTACCTGAGCGAGGTGGGCTTTTCTATTTATTATTTAATTGTTGATAATTGTTTGGGGTTTTACGCCAAGTTGAATTCTGCTTCACTTCTATGACTGTTGTATGGTTTTAGTACTGCCAGTGGAACGCCCGCACGTCAATCCCAACTATCTCCATAGGATTATTTCAGGACGGAGTCCTATGAAGCGTGTGTAGCTTATGTTTGACATTATTAACGGGACTTCCAGTACGTCTTTGGTTCGCCGTGGTAATTAAGTCCAAAGTAAGACACACACGCTTTGAACACTGTTCCTTGAGCTTCATTGTTGAGAGAACCCAGTTGTATATGAATACGCCATACTATTTTCTCACGAGAGCAACTAGCAATATGTATTTGACATTTAATTAAAATAAGCCTTTACTTACCCACAGTAGTTAGCAGCATGTTATCTAGGAAGAGTGCGATGAATACAATGACCAGAACCAGTTTCCGGGACTGCCGACATTTGCCGATGCAATCCGAAAACCATGTTGGCATTTTGAAAGCCATCTGCAAAAAGAAATGTTTTATTTGTTAGTAATTCGTTCAGCTAAAATTGTGCTTATATACAATTGCACACTAAAAGGCGCATACGTTAAATGGATGTTATTTGCGAACATTTATTTGTGAACCATTGGAATTCTACTGCCAAGCGTTCATCACACACAACTTGTTTCTTTCGTGTTTGTGTACGTTTTGGTGGTTGGATTGAGATTGTTGTGTGATCGTGGCACCGAGACACATGTTCACTTATCTGCCCTTTTTTACTTTAATGAATAAGGCATGTAGGTCACGTCCTGTTATCTGCTATATGTATATAATTCACTCCACTTCCGGGTACCCCTACATTCTTCTAGTTTTTGCCTAAACGTAAAGTTTTTAACGATGCACACAACAGCAACCAAAATATGGCTCTAAAATATCGGTATTTAAAACAGGTAGAAGTAGATAACCACGTAGATACTTTATACATGTCATATTTAAAAGTATAAGCCCGCTAGAAGCAACAGTTGTGTACTAACAATAAAAACCCAACGGCTATTCATACGATACAGTTGGGCCACATCTTACAAAATATCAAATAATGTTAATAGTTTCCATAACCGTTTACTACTAAGAGCATTAAAACAGCTACAACCAAGTAGCGATGGTAAAGCGTTAAATAAATACGTGATTGTTGTACTGTTACATGTAGGAACGAAGAGTATGATAATCCTGTGATAAAAATACTTTCATAATTGTAGGGATTTACTAAATCAAGCCAGGTTAAATCAAAACTCACATACTACCGCAGTGAAAGTTAAGCTTCTGGAGAAAACATTCGGATAAATCCAAGAGTGAATCCGAAGTGTTTGTTTCAATTGTCATTCTTAGTTTTATATGTCTTATTTTCTTACCTTCAAAGCATATGCTTTCTTTTATTTGTTTTAAATAAAAGAGATAGGAAAAAGTATCGCGGTACATGCCATTATAATGCAACTTAACATTTTGAGGGTTATTTGTTTGTAGTTGTTTTGCTTCTTTTTGTGGTAATCCCCTAACGTGAGGTATATTTATATCCTTGCAAACACTGGTAGAGATAACAGTAATAAAACATTGCCAATGTCATAATTTCAATGATAACCATTGTACTTAATTAACATTCTTTTTGTTTTTAAAGTCATACGTATTGAAAATTAAGGACTACAACTACGCCGTAGCATAGTCTTCGCGAGCTAAGATAATAATGCAAGCGCATTACGGTTCAAACGTTTTCATGTTAATACAATTCTCCGAGACATAATGCTTTTGATGGCAGGGTTCTAGTTTATCGTTAAACGTGTCTTTCCTTGTGAAATAATGTCATGAAAGCGCATTCTAGGGCCTATGACGTGTAGAGTTCTATTAAATATTTACAAAGACGGCTTGCATGTGGTCATACTTTCTGAAGAATGTGTATCACAACATCTCGATGCGCGTGTTAAATTATTCATCCACAATTCTAGCACACTTGTCTAGTTGTCAGTCCGTCACAAAAGTAAACAGTGTTTATACTCTTATAAAAGCTATTATCTTTCGTTTCGCTCCTCGCCACGTAATTACCTTTTTCCAAGATAATTATAGGTCAAGTGGGTGCAATACGTTTGAGCAAATCTGATGTGAGGTTGTATCATAATCCCATAACTCCAACTGAGGATCCTTGGAGGGTCACGTCCATGGAAATGTATTCCCAACAAAAGCATGATTTCCGCAGGAAAATAGCGCAGGGGTGCAAATGTGATCTACTTGTATTGGTGCCTTTCTCAATTTGGTCGTATAATGAAAATATTATTCAAAGTGTGAAATTTTGCTCATGCGCTTAGAAAAGTGTATAGCATAAGAAAGGATCACAAAATAAACTCAAGTAATAAAATCTTCACAAATTTTCCAAAATTAAAAGAGCATTAGAAGTAACAAAGCTGTACAATGGAGGCTCTATCTACCGACAACATGTAGGCCCTATTTCCTAAACAAAACGTCAATAGAAAACTTTCTTGAAAGACAATCAAACTGTGCAGTTCAACAATCGAGGAATCATCAGTCAAAATGCCATGTTACTTTGAACAAATTCAAGTAGCCTCAATGGGTAGCCAACAATGGGTACGCACTGGGTCCCAACCACTGTTTGACAAGTGATTCGTATCCAAAGTAAACCTGATTCGGCTGCTTCCCTTACAGAAAAATCGTATAAGATCCTATAGGATAATAATAAAATCCTATAGGATTTAGGTAATGAAAACCTTATAGGATCCTATAGGATTCCATACAAAAATCGAAAGGATTTTGGACAAAGTCCTATAGGATCTTATCAGATTTTTCGTGAGGATCAGCACTCGGATTGAACTGATTTAGTTCAGAAAAATTTGCAGGATGAAACCCTGCCTGTAGAAAGACGGGTGGCTAAGTGGTCTAGGTGGCCAGCATTTACTGCTGGCGATTCGGTGTTCAAGTAGTCTTCAAGCTGTTTGAGTCACTTTCCAGTCAGGCTGTCTCGTTTTCAGAGTTAACCTGTACAACTTGCTGGTAAGAAGGCCGTATCTACGAAATTTTACAACTGCTGTTTAGGAGGTTACAGTACTGCAAAATGGTAGAAAGAAAATGTTAAGCACATATCGGCTACTAAGCCATCGTGTGTTTTTTCTTCATTCAGCGGTCCACAGAGTAACTGCATATATACAGACAGACAGACAAACAGACACCAACGGTATTGACTCGTCTACCCCATTTCCAAATTAATAAATTAACCCAATTAACTTAGAATAAGAATTATTTTTAATGATGCTGTTATTGCATGATAGGACATCAGTTTTATATCAAAATAATCGAGAAAAACCAATAAGTCAAAGCTCCTTGAAGTGTACAAGTTGTCGATCATTCAACCCAAACTACTTTAGGGCCTTTGGTTAATGTTGGGGAGGCCTCAACCAGCAGATGACACAAATAACGCGTACATTTGAATTCCGTGTCTAACAAGAAATAACTTTTCGTGTTTAATCATACAATATTCTGTGAAAAACATACAACCAAGCAGACTCCCGATTGGACCGGTTATGCATCAGATCAGTCACTATTGTTATGGAGCCAGTATGTAAGTTTGCTTCCAGTAGCTACAAACAGAAGTACCAGACAAAGGTTCCAGCCAGAGGTACCAACCAGAAGTACCAACCTAAGGTTCCAGCCAGAGGTATCAGCCAAAGGTTCCAGCCAGAGGTATCAACCCGAAGTACCAACCAAAGGTTCCAGTCAGAGGTATTAACAAAAGTTACAGCCAAAGGTTTCAGCCAGAGGTATCAACCTGAAGTACCAACCAAACGTTCCAGTCAGAGGTATCAACCAGAGGTACCAGCCAAAAGTTCCAGTCAGAGGTATCAACCAGAGGTACCAGCCAAAGGTTCCAACCAGAGTATCAACCAGAGGTACCAGCCAAAGGTTCCAGTCACAGGTATCAACCTGAAGTACCAACCAAAGGTTCCAGTCAGATGTATCAACCAGAGGTAGCAGCCAAAGGTTCCAGTCAGAGGTATCAACCGGAGGTACCAGCCAAAGGTTCCAGTCACAGGTATCAACCTGAAGTACCAACCAAAGGTTCCAGTCAGAGGTATCGACCAGAGGTACATGTACTAGCCGAAGGTTCCAGCCAGAGGCATCAACCAGAGGTACCAGCCAAAGGTTCCAGTCAGAGGTATCAACCAGAGGTACCAGCCAAAGGTTCCAGTCAGAGGTAGCAGCCAAAGGTTCCAGTCAGAGGTATCAACCAGAGGTATCAACCAAAGGTTCCAGTCACAGGTATCAACCTGAAGTACCAACCAAAGGTTCCAGCCAGAGGTATCAACTAAAGAGGTACCAGCCAAAAGTTCCTGTCAGAAGTATCTCCAGAGGTACCCACCATAGAGTGGGCGGTGGGATGATGCTTCTTGTTGGCCTGGTGCTCTCAGAGCTAAGAGGTGACTAAACTTACCAACCAAATATACAACCCAGACGTACTACCATATGTTACAACCAGAGGTACCAAACAAAGCTTTCTCCAGAGTTACCAACCAAAGGTACCAGCCAGAGATATCAAACAGAGGTGAAAGCCAGGGATATCAAACAGAGGTGCAAGCCACGGATATCAAACAGACGTGCAAGTCAGGGATATCAAACAGAGGTGCAAGCCAGGGATATCAAACAGAGGTGCAAGTCAGGGATATCAAACAGAGGTGCAAGTCAGGGATATCAAACAGAGGTGCAAGCCAGGGATATCAAACAGAGGTGCAAGCCAGGGATATCAAACAGAGGTACAAACGAAGAATAACGACCAAGGATACCAAACCAAGGGTATCAACCTGAAATACCAACAAAATGATGTGAGACTCTATTCATTATACCGGATTGGACTATAAGTATATCAATGTTATTAACTTAAGATATGACGGTCGAGGAAGTTTGAAATGCCTTGCATCAAATTGGGTAGTTTAAAGGGAGCATTTCTTCACAGAATAAGCTACATCAGA
>JAQQZZ010088438.1:0-18077 GCA_030265115.1 Mopalia vespertina
TTGCACAGCATGTAGAATATATTCCTATCGTCTTTGCATTCGTCTTGAAAGTCTACACAAGACGATAGGAGCACAAAAGAAGGTTGGATATGCTCCCTTGCTATGCTGCAACACGCAGATTGGCTTCTAATTTCACCTTCCTGAGACCATCAGAGCAACAAGCTCCTTCAAACCGCTGCCAAATCCTAAACGCAACCTACTTATAGTAAGGTCACGTAGACCAAACTTTCGGCCTTTGTCAACATAGATTAACTTGTTAAATTCAAAATGCTGCCTTTTATCCAAAATATCAGATATAATAGACTAGTATATGTATATAGGCTAATCATCGGAATTCCCGAAAACACATAATTTGCATATTTGCCTATATTTTGAAGTTGGATACATGTATTGTCTAAATATGGGGATATTGAGTTATTCTAGGCACTGTACTTTTGTGGCGGACACAATATCAGAATATAGACGAGTTGATAGAGCACTATTATTCCCCCTTAATGTGTATGCTTATTTCACATTCTTGTTATGTTCATTCTTAAACACTGACCGATTGACCGTAAAAAAAAACCTTCAGTTTAGGTTAGAAGGGGATAACCGTTCAACATTTCCTTTGTCAACCGATTGAACAAATCATTGATTTTACGCAGATTTATTTCAATGACTACCATTGTATCCGTAAAATGCACAATGAAGAATGTGTGCACCTTTATACTCGTCCGTGACTATTGGTGCACATACAGAAATATTTTGTAAATCAACTTTACATTTAGAAAGTATAAGTACACTTTTTTTTAAAGTCATAGGGTCGATTGAAAGGCAAATTTATCTTTCATCAAGCGAACCACTGTAGGGTTTTTTGGCAATCAAATTAACATTTAAAAAGTATACTTATTCCGTTTTTATTTATAAGCCTAACTGTTGATGAGATGGTATATTTATCGTAGCTGAAGCGAAGGCATTTTTATTTTTCATAAAGCAAACACCTATATTGTTCTAGTCGAATAGCACAATAACATAATTATTAATTTAAAAAAAAACAATTTACAAATAAACAGTTCTTATGTCAACTGTATTGGCTGATGAATGAAATACTAAATAAATTATTTGCTATACTTTATAAAGAAGAGCTTCTCTCTTAATTAAGAGACAATCTTAAGATGGGATTAGAGTAACTAAATAAACATACCGAGTGAATACACACAATGAAATATGTGCGTAGTAGGAACGGACTTCCAATCGAATCGCGCGGGCGGTTAGAGGAAGCTTCCTGTACAGCCCGTTGCTCTTAAAGCTAAGGGGGAGGGAAAAGCTGATATGTTTGTGGCGTCCTGTAATGTTCATGATTGTCTTGTGTCTTGTCATATTTTGTTGCCAGTGGTGTCGGGTGGTTTCCTTCACGCATTGGCCTGGGGTGCAGTCATGTGAGTGAAAGTATGGCGATAAACCCCAATTAAACGAACAAAACAAATCAATCGAATTGTCAATATATGACCATGCATCTTTGTTATCTCTGCTAATAATGAAACAGATGGTTAAAAATAAAGTTCCAAGAAAGAAACAAACACCATTATTCATTCTTTGCTGATTAAAAACAGAAATATTTATTTAGCATTTTCTTTCAACACTAACCTATTGACCGTGAAACTTAACCTGGAGTTAAAATCAGGACACCGTTCAATGTATTAGTTGTTTTTAAGCGGAGCGAATACTAAGCTTTACGCTCATTAGTTTGCATCTCTAAGATATTAATCGCGGAGGCACAAAGAACGTACAGTTAAATCTGTGTGAAGAACAGGGAATGAACTGAAGTGAGTTTAACAGCCCTCGCTATATTAGTCCACCTGACTCGGTTCAGCTAATTCTAATTAACATAAATATAATAGAGCATTTCAGTTACAAATAGTACTAATAAATTTGGGGAATTGTGCATCGTATTATTGATTCGATTACGAGCTTTTTTTTTAAACAAGACTTACCACCAAAAACTGTTCTGCATTTGAGTTTTGATATATTATATTATATTATATTATATTATATTATATTATATTATATTATGTTATATTATATTATTATATTATATTATATTATATTATATTATATTATTTTATATTATTATAATTTAAGTTAAGACAAAATGAACTGTTTGAAGTGACATGGTAATGATAATAACAAATAGTCTACCCCAAAAGATACCATGATGGATTCGTTTTGTGCAACATTATCGTAAGGTCTATTTTCTGAAAATTAGCGTAGATTTCTATAATCGTATATATATTATACACCCGACGATATTATCGGGAAATGTAATGAAGCTTGACTGGAGAGGCTGCCCCCATCACTTTTACCCATGCCCCCTATATGCTTACCTTTCTGACTCACTTAATGAAAATGCAAATGGATTCAGAGGATATATAGTAATGCTTTTATACTAAAGATTATTTTATATTCTCTTACTAAAAAATTATAATATTGATAGGGGTGTGATTAACGTAGTTTGATTAATAATGTTTCATTTGTCGGTTGTTTCTGCTACTCCTACAGACTATACAATGAAGTACTATATCTAGATGTTTTTATATATACAAATGCGAGTTTACTGTCTTTAATTATGTGGCGAGAAATTATTCGTGACGACACAACAGCATACAGTATTTTCACAAAGAATGTATACATTATCGGTATGACTAATGTATCAAAATTAGTCTTATTTGAGTTTAAGTACAGATGTTAAGTTTCGACGAAGAGGTGAAACGAATACATTTGCTATACATTTGGCGGTAGAAACTGGATGTTTCAGACTGGAGAGAAAACATCCCTAGAGAATTCTCCCTAACGCACTTAGCTACAAAAGCAGAACCACCTAGCAAAGCGCAACAGAGGAAACGCGACGTGTGATTGTAAAGTTAAAATCAAGAGCAATAACGGTTGTTAAAAGAAAGAAAGCTGCACGAAATATTATTGCTATTTTTGTTTCGGCGTGTGTTTGTTTTTGTGCTTGTCATTCAAACTCCCTCTCACGAGTGACTCTACGATCAAGATTAGCTGAGAGCTTGGCTGGTAAAGATATCTACTATCGGGGCAGTCTAGAGTAGGAGAGGAAAACAATAATAAGGATCAAGGCAAAATGTGGAATTTAATGATGTTGAAATTAACATGCATGTTATCTGGGTTGATTCTTGTAAACTGTGAATTATGCTCATACACACCAAGACGTAAGTACTCATTTATTATTACTCATTTTATTTTACTCACATTATGCTTTAAAGTCCGGTGGATTTGTACGTTTTAGCTCTGTCCTGTCCTGGTTATTCATCAATTGATTTCAAGTCAGTTGTCCCTGTTGACTTGTTGGACGAGGGGCTGTTTTCTCTGGGTTTACCAGTTTAATTCAACCATTACTTCTGAATGTCATTTAAGTGAAACAGAGGCTTTCCCACTTATAAAATGGATGTTTAACTTTAATTGGTTGTAAGTTCCTACTTATTTTATCTAGTAAGCCTCCGTGCCTAAACGTTTTTGGCATTGTGAGCTCGGCTTCAAATCTAGACGGAAGGTTTCTGTACTTTGGTCTACATTTCTGAAATACATTTAGACCTACAATGTATACATGTACACTTCAGTTTGTCGACCCCTGTATATACTAAAAACTTGAGTAAATTGGCCAAATTTATCGATCCAATGTTTACACACACACACACGCGCACACACAATATCACCAGAATATCGGAAGTTTCTGGTCCTTTTAATAGCCAGCCGGTTATTCATTCTGGACCAAACATTTAATAGAAATAGAGAGAACAAAAACATAAATGTGAATTTTAAGTTGATGCCATTTGAACCATATGTGTACGTGGGTGTGTTATACGTTGATATGTGTGACGTTTAAATCACTCGTACATTGTCTCAGTCTTTGTTTATGACATATGCTACTACAAAATACAGTAACATGTTTCTCCAGTTCCCGAGTTGTTTAGTCTCCAATAGTTAGTTAATCGTTTAAGTCCTTGCTTAAATTGATTGATTGGTGTTTTACGCCGTGCTTAAGGATATGCCTAAAAAATGCCTACTCCTCGGCTGTTATACCTACAGAGCTCATTTTTTGCACATTTCATCTCAACATATAAAACTAAAAAACGGTCATTCAGATTTTTAATATCTTTTTTTTTTTTTAGATATAGTTATAAGATGTTGAAATTTCACTATTTTGACTATTTTTTTTTTTACCTTGAACACAATATTGCAAGAAAACTAAGACAAACTGGAAAAAACTGAATGACCGTTTTTTTGGTTCATATAATGTTTTATACGTTGATGTAAAATTAAACAATTGACGTAAATGGTGTAAAAGAAGTAGCAATTTAAAAAGAGGTAGCAAAAATTTACTTTTTATGCAAAATATTTTTGTGCTAGTTTTAGAAAAAAAGACGGTTCAGAATATATATATATGTGTTGCAAAATTCACAGTAGTTTATAAGTAAAACGGCGAAATGTAAAAGCACTATGTAGGAAGGTTAGAGTATCCTTAAAGGTATTTCACTTATATGACGGCAGTGTATTCCAACAATAATTGACACTAGCACAAACCAAGATGTGAGGTGTTTCCATAATGTTGAAAAGTTACTTTCCTCCAGTGCTAAGTACAAACAGTATTGCTACTCTTCAAACAAACTGTCCTTAGCCAGAGGGCCCTTTTGAAAAGCTTGGCATTCACGACATGGGTTAATGTAATATGAAAAACAAAAATTCAAAGGTTACTTGATCGGGTTGGATTATTGGAAAGGGGATCTGTAAGTCATCTATACATGTTGAACTATCAACATTTAACATTAGCCTATGAATTATTATTTCTAAGACAAACTGCACAAGCTTCCGCTAACAATCTGTCAGATATTAACTTATGTATTTTAAATGCTCATAAATTAAATATTATAAATGAGCCCACTCACGTGCATGTACTTGAGGAGAGGAAATAAACTATGACAATTATAAAATCACAATCTGAATTGATTAATCTCGTACGCACAGTACCTGAACCGCTTTGCGTGTTACCGGCTTATAAATATACTATATATATACAACATTAAATCATGGCTGCATTAAACTAATTAATTCATACCACATATTTTATCGCATGCTTCATACTGAATAGGATGTTATATAAATTTTTATATACTTCAGTTCGCATGTAAGAAAAATTAGACATGCTTATATATTAATTCAACGGAAGTGTAAATATTAATTTTGTTCCGAAGAGATATGTATACATATGTGTTGTTAGTGTTCTAGATGTATGACGTATACTTATTGTTACTAGCAGTTTAGTCACAAGACAGCGATCCAACGCAATGATTGAAGGAACCCACTCTCGATGCTCTGACCAGAAGCAAAGTCATTTAATATACTAGACAAGCATATCACCAAACTCATATAGCGCAACAAGACAAGTGCGCAACAAGACAAGTGCGCAACAAAAGATGTGCACAGATCTACAGCAAAAGACCTCACCTTTTACCTTTTTAATTCGTGTTGCGCCTAAGCTCATAGAACACAAGGACACACCAATCATTTTAAATCAATTCATTTGATATTACATTCGATCCGTCATAAATGTCAAATAAACAAAAACTTATAAAGAGTATTTGTTTGGTGTTTTTCCATCTAAATGCCTCGCTTTAATGTATGCACAAAGGCATCCAATATTGTTCACTGATTGAGGGTATAGCCTGATATGTAATTAATTTAGGGGATGTTTTTTTTATACTAGACACTTGTTCAAACCGACCATTCGCAGTTGGCCGGATCGATCCACGGTCCGGGCAAACTGGAGTACATTCCTACCAATTGCCTCGAGGCTAAAAGCCAAATGTTTTTAAATCTCACTTGACGTTCAGTATAAAGGGAAGTACTATGATAAACAAATGTTCAGTGCATACCAGACAGACTATATACTATAAAATTGATCGAAAAGCGTTTTTAAGATAATAAAACAATGAACAGTGGGAATAGTAATAATTTTTTTTCTTTCCTTGTGGTAATCACTTGTCCTGTAATGCAAAATCGCATGTATCCGCGAGAGGCACCAGCTGGTTCGTAAGCTAGCATAGGGGGCGAAATCTCTCTAGAAATTTCTATTTAAGTTATTTATCTATACCAATCTCTCGCTCGAAGAAACTATATTTTTGTACGTGAAATACAGTAATCTGATTGAAAAATGAATCGCCTGTTGTTAGAAATAACAAGAACACGAACCATCTTAATTATAAGATCTAAACGAAACTTTACAAATAGAATCTTTGTTTTATCCGTTTGTCATCGATGGATTGGGAATAGACATATGAAAGGCAGACACTCAATGTATAATATGCGTGGAGTGAGGAAATAATCAGTACTATATATATGCAGTTCGTGTATATATTTACATGTATATTGCGATGTTTTATGTTGGGGGGTTTTTTCAGTAAAGAATGTGCGGCATATGCAATATAAATGATTTTTGGGTCTTTTAGAAAGTGAATATTAACAGTATTTTCGTTATTTTGGGATAACAGTATCATAGTTTGAACAGATTCTCGTTCACAGGCCGGTTGGCTGATTGGTCTAGGTGGCCGGCTTTTACTACTGGCGATTCGTTGCCTGACTCTGAGGGTCGTGTGTTCGATTCTCAGACTAAATTTTTTAATGTGGATGATGCTGTCCTAACTATCATTTCACTTAAATGAGGGCGGTGGAAGGCGTGAGGAATCTGCTCGGATTACTGGCAACCCTCCCACATATTCCCGCTATATCAACTGATCATATATTAACTTGGAAATTATACTGCTTATTGTGTGTCAGTATGATATTTACATGATATTCATTTCCATGACGTTAATTTCCCAATATACCAATTCAAACTTATTGTCAATTCAGAAGAGCAAAGTCTTCTTCGACCCAATCGATGTTGTTAAAAGACAATTTAATTATTTTGAATTCAAATTAGATTTATTGTAAATAATATTTTCTGTTATCGTTTTGAACAGCCCCGGTACAAGTCAATGTAAGCTATGGTCAACCGTTGACGATAAAGTCCGAGTATAACGGCGTGGTTCCTTTCTTGATTCGCTGGAATAAAGGTAGCACAGATCCGTTCACAGACCTTTACACGGACAGAGTTCTCGTCACCTATGTCAATGGAGGTAACTCTTGGGCAGACAGAAACTCTCCAAGAAACTACGCAGCAGTATATCGACAAGAGAACGGCCTGACGTCATACGAACTACGAATTCGCCGCGTGACGTGTGAACAAAATGGCGATTTGTCCTGCCATTTCATTGGTACTAATGATTGTACCACGGAGTTTAATATAACTGTGCTGGGTAAGTTTTTGTTTATTTAGTGTAGTTTCCGACTGATCAGACAAAAAATAAAACAAACACGTGTTGACGTGTTTTTACAGGACAAATTATAAACTTGTAGTCGGGATGAGTAACGATCAATAGGCCTACACGTTGAGTTGTTTGGGACACAAGAAACAGACTCATGTTCACGATATAGCATCCACACAAACAGGCAGTATCGAAAAGCAGCACCAATGTCTTTGGGTCGAACAATATGAGGATTAAGGTCTTGCTGAACCCCTTGGTCGATTTTCAGAACACCGGTTGTATTTAATCTCTCATGCAGAAGAATATAAATCTGTATTATATATATATTTCTCTCTTCATTTATTCAAAATATATATATCGGTAGAGTGTTGGGCCTGTGACCCAAAGGTCCCGGGTTCGAATCCCGGTGGAGGCAAGCAAATTTTTCTCTCTTCATTTTGAATACTCAGGATTACATATATGGGAAAGTGGTGAAAATCCAATTATTATTTCTAAAAATATTGCAAAATAAATAAATGTCAAAAGACAAAAGTAGACTGCATTTTTTTATGGTTTATTCTCGAAGTACAATAACGATAAGACTCAATAGATTAGTTGACCGGGTATAGTCCTTGAAGTAGTAAACGGTGCCTTATTTTTTTGAAATTTTGATTAGAACGATCCCAGTGGATTTTTGTGTTTATCCCACGTTGGAAAGTCTTATAAAAATGTAAAATACAACTTTCAGTAAACATTAAAAAAATCAAGGACGAACCGTTTACTAGATCGCTTTGTGCTTTATACAATGGTACAAATGTGAAGTTTCTCACATGAATAGTTTTCTAGAAATACGCCATGAAAAATGTATAGTCTGCTTAAAACTGAAGTGCCAGAAATAGGCAATTAAAGGTTTGCGACTTGAATATATGATCATGGGAAAACTAAATTATAGGCACCAATTTAACTGTTTGTAATTAGAATTTCAATTTTTTTTTTCAGCAACAGAAGAATTTTTGAATTCCTAACTTTTAATCTAAACGATAACAAAAATTTGGTTCATTTCGAATCCAAGGGGATTGTCAATGGTCGTCATTCTCAAGAGTATTCCGCCTATATGTGAAATTTTCATTTCCGATATTTGGATGAAACCCGAGAGAAACCAACCCTCGATCTTTTCACTTACCGGAAAGCTTTTATTTTGCACCGAATATTTTTTTTATATGCCTATTAAGTAAATTGGTCCAAACTCAGCAATTCATTGCACATTTAACTGATATTTTGCCATAAGACCATAGACTAGGGAACCATGCTTACAAATATATGCAACATAATGTATGTGAATTAAATACGGAAAATGTCTATGATTTCAGCTGACCCTCTACCACCGGTAATTCAAAACCATACCATCCGTGCGTATTCAGGACAAACTGTTGATGTTGTTTGTGAGGCCAACGTGGGAAACCCTGCGGGGGATATTTGGTGGTATACTGTGTCAGCAGATGGTGTCAACATCCGGCGAATCAACACAGGAATCCGGAGTAACTGGACTATTGTCGATGGCTGCCGATCGTACATGACGTCGATTCTGACAGTAACGTTGAACAACAACAACCACAATTCAAACTACCGTTGTCAAACAGTTTCGACAACCTCCCGAAACTTGGGGAATTTTATATACCAGGCAAGAGTGGCAATACATGGTAAGAATGAAACGAATTTGAATATAATTTACGATAGCACCTGTTTATGCAACGCCATTTATGAATTAGATTTCACGAGGACACTTGTTAAGCCATTTGCCGTCTATCGTATTGATGGAAACATGATGGACCATGCGCAAATTTCAAAAGATATGCATCGCAGCCTATCTATGTCCCTTGTCTCCCAATGTCCAACTTTCTGTCGCAAATTATGGTTATGCAAACGTGTATGATTGTATGCATGTCCAGTTTCTTCTTTAGTGATATAAGGATTTAAATAAATAAGAGGATAGTTGGTCACTTTACAAGGGCTACTGCTGCGAAACGGGAATTTTACCATTAAAAGAACATTCCTAGAAATCAGTGAAAATCGTATTTTATTTCAAAAACATATATTCTATATGATTTCTTTTAACAGGTTTAGATACTGGAAATTGTAACGGACAAGTTTGTGCAAGTAAGTCACCATTTATTTCCCCTTTTATGGCATTTTTTTTTTTACCTGAGTTATTCTCCAAAAAGTTCCAAATAAAGTATGACACCTTGAGTAAAAAAAAAGATTGACCTTTAGAATCGGCGGTCTTTGGTTTGGTTTTCTTTACCATACTAGAAATAATTTGTTGAAATATTGATTATAACGCTATTGTGAGCTTAATATTCAAGACGTGCAACTCTTTGCCTCCAATAGTCTGACAGTCAGACACTGTATTAATACAGACTTTACTTGAAAATAGTTTCATATTTTTCTTTTTTTTACAGTTCATTATATACTAACTAATACGTTAATCATTCTTGTCAAAAATATTCTAGTATTTGTAATTGTGGACAATTATTTAAAATAATTGTAAACAAATCTTTCATTTTGCTTTGCAGGTTCTGCGAAGACGGTTTTATCAATATCTGCTTTCCTAGCTCATTGTCTGGTGGTAACAATAGCTCTAGCGGTCCTTTAATCTCACGAAGGTCCTGGATTTACACACGGTTTCCGATATATCATCAGACAGGATTAATTGACAACGTCCACACCACAGACGTAGTATGATTTTACCAGATTACAATTTTGAACATGATTATTTGGACTACAATGAACTTAACCATGAATTATTCGACGGCAGGTGCACCCGTAGTAGACTTTTAATGTATAATGTAAATGCCAGCTGGGTAGATTATCTCGAGTGCGGTGACATTGCGAAAGTCTTTCGTTAACAGGTCAAATTTCGCCATCTCGTCGATGTAAGGCGAATTCAGGACTGAAGAGGATAACCCCATGGTGAACTATTTGGACCAGCTCACCTGTCAGTTCACGAAATTCATGATTCGATGTGTTGTGTATAGTTTTGATTATAATAGACATGTTAAAAAGACTACCATTCTTAGGGATGGACAGTATATTTGATCGTTTTCATAGTTTCAGGTACCTTTTTCTTCGTCAGGAAACGTATTCAGCGCTCACAACTTTCCGGACGACGCAGCAAAGGACTTAAGGGATATAAAGCTTTTTCACTGCGTAGACTATTAAGTAAATTTTCTATTTCGTGTCTAGCTCGAAGTCGTGGATTCAAATATCATTAGAATTGCAGCGTGAAGCTCTTTCGGTTGGAAAACACGCTGACAAAACAAACTAAATTAAAGAAATAGGGATTTTGACGTTCAATTTCTGAGAGAAATAAACATGTTTTTGTGTATAGAAAAATATTTAGTTGTTATTTTAAATGCTCATCTTCTCAAATTGACTGTAGGCCAATCAGCCTTGCAATATTCAATGTAAGACCTATAAACTATTAAAAGGTAAAAAAAAATAGCTAACTTTATCACTATTGTATATTACTATTTGTTGTGTATAACATATTTTCTTCATTTCTAACTTCATATTCTCCTGGGGTTTTTCATCATTTATGTTATGACGTTTATATCCTGTTTCGTGACAATTTCGATTCCTTTTCCAAGTTTCACTATGTCAATACGCTATACCAGGGACGTAATAGAGAACCGATTATAAACATGATCGTGAACAAAGTAAATTATATAAGAGATATTATTATTATTTGGTTCCGTGCATAGCATATATCTATATAATCTAGGAGAATATAAATTCCAAGCATGACCAGGAGCCAAAGAAACTAGATGATATCTGATTAAAACCCAGAGCTAAATGGCTATACTATATATCATGAATGGTTATAGTAACTTATCAACCTAACGACATATAAAGGCTAATATGCACACTACACTGTGAATCATCTAAAACCAGATAAATCACATGTTTCATTGTTATCTACAATAAATCAAATCATGAAATTTATGATAATTTCAAAGGCAATGACAAATTACATTTGTATGATAACTTAATATTCATGTATTTATATTATATTTGGAGCCTTGAATTTGAAGTTGTAATATATGTAAGCGATATTTTATTTGCTTGGTGAATTATATATAACACCCCAATAAAGGATTATAATGTTATGTGTTCTTTTTTCGTAAAGGACAATGTGTGAAATAAAAACAAATCTTTATCAGTCTTTGATCTTTTCAATTCTCTCTTTAAAAAATATTTCTTCCGATTTTCTCTTAAATATAAAACACGTTTAGATAGTTCCGAAAATATTTTAGTGTCAACCATCATACATTTTTTTTTTTTTGAAAATTTGAGGATTTACGATATGTTTAAGGTTTTTTTCCCATGTATATCGACGTGCGGGTTGATGGGTGAAGGTAACAATCAACGACGTCACTGACACCAAACAAGGAAAATATCAAAAACACGCTCAGGAAGGCAAAACATGGTGAATTTAACGAAGTATGACGATTGTGTGGTACAAGACACGACAACATGTGGCTCTAGCTCGCCGAATCCGAAGCTGTTCCTGAAAAATGGCTCTTATCGACATATTTATTAGACTATGAAATGAAATAAGCTCCCTCTACTGATTTGATTGTCCGACAAGGTCTGTACAGAAAAACCCAATGAATACATGGATTGTAGTCACAGGACAGCCAGCAATATTAAATTAATTGTTAAAGGTCATCAATTAAGATTTTTACACCGCTAGATGCATTTGATTAAAACCGGAAGCGGGTTTACCTCCATGCCTTACGTACAGCCCGCTTGATCATTATATAACCTAGTACCATTTTGAATGTCCAAATGTAGAGATATCGGCTAAAACGGCGTAAATTGTGCGGTCGTAGCTAGACAAATTATCGCTGTATACATACACCGGAACTATGCTTTGATGTCATTCAGCTGTGCATCAATGCAATTCCCTTTTTACAGATACCAGTCGCCCAAATCAAACAAACAAACGAATTACAAAGATACTAACAAGCTTAATCATTTTAAATGCATGTATACAATTGTTCAATTTTATGTTGACCTACATAATACATTTTCAAATTTGTATGGCCCTTTGGCTTATTGTAAAAGTAGAGCCCCTTCGTCACTTCCTGGTAAGACAGTAATGGTGCGGATTTATCCCAATGTTCCCAGTCTGAGTTAAAAAGCTAGATGATACTTGATGGTTACAAAATGAGCTAGAAGGCTGAGGGATTTTCTGTTGTTTTTTTGTTGTTTTTTTTTCAATAAAGGGACATAACTATGGTATGAATGTCAACATACTCTTTTGAATGCAGTCAAACGGTTACAGAAATCTGGCTCATAATGCCGGTAGATTTAATTCTTTTGATAAACGATTTTTGGATGATGATCACAATAGATTTAACTCAGACATTTGTGATAGGTTGTATAAACTACGCTTTGTCTTGTATCTGCTGGCCGTTTTTAGTGCGCCTTGTCTGCTATCCTCAACAGGTCCATGTCCATGGGGACTCGATGAGTCACTGGTTATAGACGGATGAATCCTACTTTCTTAGAGTACTTTTGTTCCATGCTATTATGAATGCCTAAATGGCTGCCTCGTTTTAATCCCCTTTCAATCTTGTTGGTGAATATTAATTACAGTTGTTGAATAAGAGCTTAAGTTAGCTCGCTTGATTGGCGTTTAACGTCGCACTCGGAACCTAGTTAAAAAAAACACTTAGGGCAAACTTCATTTTTATACCCAGGGTCGAAAGGCGGACTCGAACCCGTGGACGAGACTTGATTTGTTTGTTTGTTTGATTTGGGTTTAACGTCATACTTAAGGTTATTTCACTCACATGACGGCGTGTGCCAGCCCAATAGGTGAATGAAACCGCCCTCGACACCACAGGCAACAAACAAAGACAAATACATGACAATCACATAACGTAATACAAAGACACCACAAACAAATCGGCTTCCTGTTGCCCCGTAACTCTGAAAGTACCAAGGCAACAGAAATATCCTTCCCAGCCCTCCTCGCGAGGCATTGAATTTTCAATCGACTGAGCCAAGCTGCGAACAAAGAAGCTAAAATCTGGTCGGTAGAAACTTTTGATTTCCTTTGCTAAAAAATACGGAAACGTTATGGGTGGCTTTCATTTAGAACTTGTATGAGAAATAAGTTTTCATCTGTTAAAACTTTTTCGGCACATATACGGCCTACAATACGCTTCGTGCAGGGTAATTATATTTTTCATCAATCTAATTAAAATCAGATCTCAAAAACGCTCCGCGTGTTTTGTTTGTCGCTATATTGAGATCTAACGCAATCACCCCAACTACAATGTCGATTGGTTTCTTAAATTGACCAATCATAACTTCTTCTCAATTCTGGTTTGTAAAAGCCGACATTTCCGCCCTGTTTACATGTGACTTACAACGTCAACAGAGGACAATCGGACAACTTCTGCTTGTTTTGGCTGAATTTGGTGTTTACCATGGCCACGTGTTATCCGTGTTTTTATTGGACAACTGAAACTGTTAACTTTCGTGAACCCCTGTAAGCTTAACCACATTGAACAGTTAAAGTAGAGTGATAGCTTAGATCTCAATATAGCGAAAAACAAAACACGGAGAGCGTTTTTGATATCTGATTTTAATTAGATTGACGATAATGCAATAGATGTTATCAGATGTTATCAGATGTTTGACTGATAATCACGTCCTGTTTGGTACAACGGATAAACGCCGGTGCTAAAGGATGCATCGGATAGATTCGACAAATAGGGGCCTATGTTTTTAGAGCTACTCGCAAAAAGTTTCAGGCGACAAAAGAAACAGCATTTTAGTTAACATTGATTAAAATGCGAAACTCCATTTGGATATTCGGCTTTTATCGGATCGGAAGAGTTCTTTGTGAAAACAAAGATGCCTGTAACAACTGCCCTTTCGAAATATAAAGTTGCCGATGACAAAGTGACTATTCTAGTTTAGTGGGGTCCGGTAGTTGTATTTATAGCAGCTCGGCAACCGGAGGGATGACAATAGTACCAAGTTCCGATTTAGCGTAATGCTGCTCCGACGGTCTAAATGGCGTACATCAATTGGAATGTTGTCCAGCAGTTGTAATGGTGATCCGGCATATGTAATAATGGATCGGCATATGTAATAGTGGATCGGCATATGTAATAATGGATCAGCATATGTAATAGTGGTCAAATACCTGTAATGATTGTATGGCAGTTGAAATGGGGACCATTGTGATAGTGGTCTGGAAGTTGTACTGGAAGCCGAGCAGTTGTATGGTATGTTAAACTGACAGGTTCTACATTACGATAGATAGAGTATATACACTTAGGAATCGAGAACCCATATAAATGTCGCACAGGTTCTACATTAATGTGGAGAGATCACATAAATGTCTCACGGGTTCTACACTTATCTAAAGGGAACACCTATATATTTGTCTCACATGTTTTACATTAAAGTATAGAGTGCATACATACATGTCTGACAGGCTTGTTATTACGGTATAGAGAGCACATTTAAATGTCTCGGAGGTTCTACACTAAGATAGAGAGATCACATATAAATATCGCAGAGGTTTACGTTAAGGTTGAGAGAGCACATAAACATGTCTCACATGTTATACGTAAAGGTAAACAGAGCACAAATAAATGTCTCACAAGTTCTACACTAAGATTAAGATAGGACACAGGTCTCACAGGCTTGTTATTAAGGTATAGAGAGCACATTTAAATGTCTCGGAGGTTCAACACTAAGATAGAGATATCACATATACATATCTCACAGGTTTACGTTAAGGTAAGGAGAACACATTTAAATGTCTCGGAGGTTCAACACTAAGAAAGAGATATCACATATAAAGATCTCACAGGTTTACCTTAAGGTTTAGATAGCACATTTAAATGTCTCGGAGGTTCAACACTAAGACAGAGATATCACATATACATATCTCACAGGTCTACATAAAGGTAATCACAGCACAAATAAATGTCTCACAAGTTTCACATTAAGGTATAGAGAGCACATTTAAACGTCTTGAAGGCTATTCACTCAGGAAAAGAGACCATATATCAATGTCGCACAGGTTCTACATTAAGGTGGAGAGCGCACATAAATGTCCCACGGGTTCTAAATTAAGCTAAAGGGAACATATATATGTTTCACAGGTTCTACATTAATGTATGGAGAGCACATATAAATGTCTCACGGGTTCTACATTCAGGTATAGAATGCACATATTAATGTCTGACAGGTTCGTCATGAAGGTAAAGATAGCATATACACATGTCTCACAGGTTCTACATTAAGGTAGAGAGAACACATATACATGTCTCACAGGTTCTACATTGATTTATTAAAGATAGCACATCTACATGTTCTACATTAGATAAACAGAGCACATACACATGTCTCACAGGTTCTACATTAAGGTAAAGGGGGCACATATACATGTCTCACAGGTTCTACATTAAGGTATAGATAGCACATGTACATGTCTCACAGGTTCTACATTACGATAAAGAGAGCACATATACATGTCTCACAGGTGCTACATTAAGGTATAGATAGCACATATACATGTCCCACAGGTTCTACATTAAGGTATAGATAGCACATATACATGTCTCACAGGTTCTACATTAATGTAAAGGGAGCACATAATCATGTCTCACGGGTTCTACATTAAGGTATAGATAGCACATATACATATCTCACAGGCTCTACATTAAGGTAAAGGGAGCACATATACAGGTCTCACAGGTTCTACATTAATGTAAAGGCATCGCATATTCATGTCTCACAGGTTCTACATTAAGGTATAGAGAGCACAAACACTCGTAGAGTAATGACCGAAAATAAGTCAATCTGTCCATATTCAAAATGATACGGAAAACAATACTTATTTGTGAATGCGGTATATATGTTGGATTTTTGTTTTGTCTTTTTGCCTCAAATTTAACCCCAAAAACACCAAACTTAAATCATGCAAAATTTAAAAGAAGACT
Organism: Mopalia vespertina; assembly: GCA_030265115.1. Classification (NCBI taxonomy): domain Eukaryota; kingdom Metazoa; phylum Mollusca; class Polyplacophora; order Chitonida; family Mopaliidae; genus Mopalia; species Mopalia vespertina. The sequence continues at coordinate 16,376 of JAQQZZ010088438.1, forward strand.
AGTTTCCCAAGAAAAGTTAACCATTATATAAAATAGAAGAATGAAACTTTAATGTATCATTGTTATAAAAGCGAGTGGTCGACATTGAAGACGGGGAAATGAGCGGAATAAAGCTTAACACATATATACACTGAATCTCCAGCATGAGTAATATAATACATGCTCTTGTTAGTGCTTTTTTAGAGGAAGAAGGATGGCCCTTTCTGGTTGACATTTACTTCATAACAATCAAAGGTAAATTAAGAATTGTTTTGGGATTTCTTGTTGGTGTTTCCGCGGTTCTCTCCCCTCTCATGGTAGCCATCCAGCAAATGACTTGGGTTACAGCCAAGTTCCGTTATCAACATATACACAGACGGTAGTGACACGGGAGTTACTCCGCAGATACTGAACGGGGTAATATATATCTTCACCTAGAAACTAACGCATACACGCCTGCAAATGGACGCGAGAAAAGATTCTTCTGTTAACAAGGTACGTTTAGCTTTAATAGTTGTATATTGTTCACTGTCTTTTATTTGAGAAATTGCACGTCAGAATCCTAGTTCAAATCTCGTTTATATCTCTCTAAAATGAAAATAATTCGTTATTAAAAAAAGTGGTTTGCTGGTTTATATTTACTGTTTGATGCGATCAATGAACTTATCGTTGCTATGACCGTCCCCAATTTCCTGTAAAATCAAAAGGTAACAACTCAACAAATACTGTATATATAATTCGAATCCCGTTGAAGGCAAGCACGTTTATCTCTCTTCATATATTCAAAATATATATATGGCTAGCAAATTTTTCTCTCTTCATTTATTCAGAATATATATATGGCAAGACAATTTCTCTCTCTTCGTATTATCTTTAGGTGTAGAATCACGTAGAAACTTCAGCGCTGTTTACTTCTAGTTCATTGTGAGGTTACTGAGGTATCTGGTGTATTAGCTTCCAGATGTTTTATAAACACGATAGTATGATAGGCGCCTCGTCCCATCCAGTGCTACAGTTAACCCTACAGCTGGAATTAACGAACTGCTGGGAAACATGAGCCGACAGTTAGGGTCACTCTTTCGGTTACTATACCAACCGGAAACATTGAACTACATGCGCAATAACCACACAAAGCTCACTTACAGAAAACACAATTTTCACTGCGTAATCTCACTGGATAACGGAGATAAGGCGTTCCGCAGATTCCACCAAAAGAATAGTGGGAAAAAAACCAATGTAAATTTTCAGCCAATAAAAGCAGGCCGTTTTTTGCCACCTCTCTATACTTCCAGTCAAACAAAGGACAGCATAGCGGATTGGTTTTTATTTTCCTAGCAAATTCTCAAGAATATCATAAACTCTATTATTTCTCCATGGTAAAGTCACGTCATGGCGATTCGAATTTAACCCATATTCACGCCTGGATGTGTTGTAAACATGACACCCTAAGAAGAAATTCACCAATAAGGTTGAAAGTTCGAAGAATAGCTTCCAGGCATTAAGACAACGAGTAGTTTTGAATTCCATCAAATTCCACAAAAAAAATATAAGCGCAATTGCATAATTTTACAATATTCACGAAACTTAAAACCTTTCTTGAACAATTTGAAAATTAACTGCTTTAAGCTACAGTTTATTTCTCTTGCAATTTAATTTAATTCTTTATTTATTTCAAGAGGATTAGCCTCGGCCGATGGCCACTAGGGCTTCTCCTCAACAAACA
>JAQQZZ010088449.1:0-18075 GCA_030265115.1 Mopalia vespertina
GCCGGACAAATTTTACCGTACGCGAACGGCGATCGTTCGCGTGAAAACGAAACTGCGTAACCTTCACGTAACCTGAATGAGCGTTCGCGTGAAAATGTAAGGCCTGTTAATGATGTGGCCAGCGAGTATTTGAAAAATACTATGTAAACAAAAGTACCCATGTCCCCTTCTGCACATTTTGTATTATTCAATCAATCAGTAAAACAGTAATTACATTTACTGGATTTGAAAACAAATGTTGCAGATATTAAGTCATGATGAAGACAACGTCAGGAGGCCCCTTCTAACCTTATAATAAAAACAGTGTTGTATCCTTAAAAAGTCCTACCTTGCAGTAATCTGTGGTGGCAACAAATTCATAAGACCCGAGACAGAGTTCTGGTCTGTTATATGAATCTACTCTCCTTCCTGTGTGGTCTAAATGGCTGAAATAGGCTTCAGGTACTGCAATAAAGACGTTATCTCTTAGATAAAAACAAAAAACATGTCAATACATTTAGGGTAACTGTTTAAGTGTAGTTAATATAAATAATAATAAAGTAGCACCTTATAGACTAACCTAGAAACAAGATTATCTGTTTGTTTGTTTGATTGGGGTTTAACGTTGTACTCAAGGGTATTTCACTTACATGATCTGTTACTTAAATGAGGTGGAAAATGGGGGGGGACGGATTGTTTTCATGTTGCCCCTTAGCATCATTCCACAGCACCAGTGCAAGAGGAAGCTCCCTCCCTACCCACTGTCCAGGGATCAGGGAGATCCAGAAATTTTAGATATGAATGATCTTATGACTTAGTGACCTACCATCTGTAGCTGCCCCACAGAACACACACTGAAACCGTCGACCACCATCAATAAACTGCATGAATGGGTTCATATAGGCTTTGCATCGTTTACATCTTATAGGTCCTACTTCACCTAAGTCAACTACAGGAGGAGGGTGCTGTGGGGACAAGTATAAAAGTTAATTACTTTCATGAAATTAGTAAAGCAGATAGATAATTATACCAATACCACCTTTAATTAACATAAACAAGACAATGACAAGATGAACAAAAAAAGTTGAGCCTCCAACCATATATCAGAAAATAAATTACAGAGCCATACATGGAGGATTAAGGTTTTCAATTATTTTTTTCATTAATTGACATATAAAGTAATGATTAAGTTTCACTTTGTAAGAATTCAAATTATTCTTGCTCTGTTTTTATGTTATCTTGTTATCATGCCCATAAAAGCTCTCCATCAATTATTTTATTTTTAATGATTATCTCCCTTGAGGGTTGGTGGGTGATAGTAACCAAATAACAACCATATAAAGGGACACAACTTCTACAGAGCTTTAAATATGAAATTATTTCACTGGGTACCAGATGTAGGGTCATTATAAATCGTGATCAATGAGCATAAACAAGTATATTATTTTTAAAAATTATAAAAAAAATTTAAAACATATCTGACCAACCTCTGTCTCTGGTAACTTGGCAAATGGAGTAACGGTTAGCCCAAAAGGTATTTGACTATTTTTTAACATGTCTGATGTACATGGTACGTTATACATTGTTGATCTAATAAACCTAGGATTGCTGTTTCCTGAAAAATAAAACAACTGTATTTAAGAAATTATAAAAAAAAAAGTTTAGAGACAATTGATACACAATAACTATTGAGATTGTGAAAACCCCTCTTATCTTCCTACTGATCATTCAAGACTACTAACATTATACTCAAGAGTATTTCACTTTTTATATCGGACGACTGCATTGCCAGTGTGTGGTGACAAAATAGAGAAACCTAGTAACATGAACCTGTGATTTGCCCTTGTAAATAACTGTTAGTTACATGTAGATTGGGGATGTGTCATACTCAAATGTATTTTAATCATTAACGGCAGATTGTCCACTGCACACTGTGCTTTACCTAGAAATCGTGGAAATCCGGAGGATACCATGTAAAAAGCACCCTCCATGCTTGCAAGAGCTACATTGAACAACTCACTCATTAGCTGTGGTCGCCAGACAGAATTAAATCCGTAAGCAGTACATTAACATCGAAGTAGATTCAGTAGGCCCTCACAGTAACCACTGGTCCCCTTATATAGGCAGGCCTGTGCTGTAATCTTTTCTGGTATAACCTTACCATGTTGTGATATAACCTAACATTGCATTTGCCACTTCTTTTCTGAGTTTTGCAATACAAAGCAAAATTCAGTGATGATCGGATTAAAAATTTTTGTCGAAATCTTGTGTTTGTTGGCTGGCAGTGACATCAATTAATATTAAAATGACTGAACTAACATTATTAAGTATGATGTTAAACTTTTATCAATCAAACAGACAAGATATACAGAGCTGTCATCTTTACAAACCGGACAGCTCTTTGCATTTTAATGAGCGTTTTATAATGCAACTTACCTTGATCTTGTGTGACGAAATCTGTTGTGACTAAAGGAGGGGGGGTTCCTTTAGTATGTGTTTGAAACATACCACTTTTAGTGTTTTTATCATCTTGTATTACTTGAATCTACAAATATCAATGAGAAAAAAATAAATTTTCTGAGCACATTTTGAGTACTGTAACATTTTCTTTTTATTATTTTTATTATATTTTTTATTTCAGACTCTAGGTCCATATATAAAGGCATGTAAACAGATTGACAGACAAATATAAATATATTTAAATGTAGAGTTAATATCATGTAGAGGAGGCACTACATAACAGGACAAAAGTATGCGAGCTTTTAAACATACAAACTAAGTAACCAAATATCATATATCCAAGATACAACATTCAAAGTCGTTCTTATTTTAGGAGTACATATGTTTTCGCATCAGATCATCAAATGATGTAATATTGTAAGAGCCACCAATGGAAAAAATGTCAAATTTCTCGCGACCACTAATTTTCAGGTTAAAAATTTCTCACCAGGTTTTATACCTTAAATATGGTTTGAAAAAAATCTTAAACACCATGTACTATAGATTTAACTTTTATGCGATAAATTTAACTTTTTATGGTTTGACATTGATATTGGAGTTGTTTTTTTGTTTTTTTTTAAATTTCTCAACAGACGTAGGATTTCATGTGACCGTGAGTCGCATGATTTTCCAGGGGTGGTGAGAGCAGGCCTTTTATAGCATCTTTTATATACATCTTTTATCGCATGCATCAACATTGTTTAAATTTATTTGTTTTTTATATAAACAGTAATGAATAAATTTTAGGTCTTTTCATGTTTTGTCTAAGGCTTTTATAATGCATTGAATATTTTAAAGAGGTGGTACTCTTTAGACAGTGATTAATTTTTTAAAAATGATCGTGTCAGCTTACCGGACTCGGCATTTGATTTGGATCCAATCGTTTTTGAGCCGGTTGGGTCATGGGTCTTTGACCTTGATTTGTGCCATAGTTAAAGCCCTGCTGATTGTATCCAGGGCTGGGCTGTCCACCCATATACTGCCCTTGCCCAGTTTGTGGGGGGAACTGACCACCAGGTTGTGGGGGCATTCCTGGTTGACCACCAAACTGATTGTACTGGTTTTGAGAATTGTCCATTCCAGGCATACCTGGAGGACCCGGGGGTCCTGTGTTCATAGAGCCAGGTGGACCCATTCCCATAGGGCCTGATGGTGGACCATGTGGAGGCCCATATCCTTGCCCTGCCATACTGGATGGTGGCCCACCCATTTGCATCTGTCCTGGACCTGGCTGAGGGCCACCCATTTGGCTTGGAGGACCCATTCCACCAGAAGGTGGTCCAAAGTTACTTTGGGGGCCCATCATACTTGTAGGTCCTGTCATACTGTATGAGGGTCCTGTCATGCTGTTTTGTGGTCCAGTCATACTATGAGGAGGTCCTCCCATACTACTGGGTGGGCCAGCCATACTGTTAGGTGGGCCAGCCATACTGTTAGGTGGGCCAGGTATACTGTGATGGGGGCCAGTCATACTATTAGGTGGACCTCCTATACTTCTTGGTGGGCCACCCATACTGTTTGGGGGTCCAGCTATACTACTAGGTGGACCAGCCATACTGTGAGGTGGTCCAGCCATACTGTGCGGTGGGCCAGCCATACTGTGAGGTGGGCCGGCCATACTGTGAGGTGGGCCGGCCATACTGTGAGGTGGGCCGGCGGTACTATGAGGTGGGCCAGCCATGTTCCCTGGAGGGCCGGGCATGCCATGTGACATTCCACCTGTACTATTTGGAGGCCCCATGTTGTTTTGTTGACCCTGAAAAAAAGAGGAGAACATGTCTGAGTATATGATTTAAGTAAAAGTTGAGGTGAAATAATAAAATTGTAGTGACCATCACTATTGATTAAAAAATAACTGTGGCTATTTCAGTATATGATAGCTTTTTGCTCTGTTGGATTTTCGGTATGTTTGATTGAGGTTTAACAGAACATTTTATGTTATTTTGCTCATTTGACAGTCCATAGGTGTAAGTCTTCAGTCTATTCATTGGATTAATTGGATTTTTATGTCTTTCTACAACTGGTGTTTTAAAACAGTGCTAGAAGACTCTGTACAGACTACAGGTTTATTTATAATTGTTCAATACTGACCATTGGATGGTTTCCTCTATTTGGTGGCCCGGACATCTGCATAGAGCCCATCTGATTCGTTATCTAAAATACGCATCAATAAATAATTTCAGTTATAACATGTAATTAACACACTTTTCTTCCAGGAATATTATAATTTTAATGCATTTAATCTAAACGTTGACTGATGTTAAAAAGCACTGAACCATTATACCAAAATGCAATATGGCAGTCAGAGATTTTTTATTTAATCTTCTGGCCCTTTTCTGGGCTTAGAGACATATTAAACAGAAGACAAAGAAATTTAATACAATACAGAAGGAGAGTATAGGAATGCTGTAAGAAGTAATTTTCTCTCTTTGCTGTGATTGCTTGTTTGTTTGCTTGATGGGAGTATAACATCGTACTCAAGGGTATTTCACTTCTATGACAACAGATTGTCCATTTGACCCTTTTCGTTGCTTTATATGGTAGGCAGGGAGCCACATCAAGTGACCCACTTATATACCTCATGGTCAACAGATGAACTCGAAGTAGGATTAGTAAGCAGACATGCTAATCAAGAAGCCAAAGTCGCTGGCCCTTTGCCTTGAGGTAATTGTCATTTATTTTTATGAATGTACTGTACAAATGTATTACGAGAAAGAGTAGTAATCATCACAGATGTGTATCTACATGTATTTGTAAGGCTTATCCAGTGAAAATCAACATTGCTCCTGCAGAAATATGTAATATAGAACTCTTGAAACATTTCAAACACTAGTTCCTGACTAAGGCATGTCTAGCTCTTGCTACTAAGCTGCAAAGTTTAAGTTAAATAATATTTTTTCACCTGAGATGTTGCCCCTGGAGGGGGTCCCCTTGGGCCTCCATATCCTGGACCACTGGGGCCTGGGGGCCTTTGAAACTGGCCAGGGATTGGACCTCTGTATAACAAAAATAGACAATCAAAAAGTTTTGAAGCTGTTTAGGTGAAAATGAGAGTAGATACATGTAGAATAGATAGCTGTGTAATTTCGTTGAGTTCAGAGCATGTTTTGTTTTTGATTGATTGTGGTTTACCGCCATACTAAAGGTTCTTTCCCTCATATAACGACATGCCAGCCCAATGCATGAGGAAATCCCCATAGCCACTGGCAATACACAAGGACAAGACAGGACAATCAAAATACACAAACACAACAACAAATCAGCTTTCTGTCTCCCCATAGCTGGGAGCACCAGAGACCCAGGATTTGTTTGATTGTGGTTTAACACCGTACTTAAGGTTCTTTCACTCGGCATGCCAGCTCAATGAGCAAAGGAAACCACCCCTGACAACAAGCAAAAACATCACAGGACAAATACAGGACAATACAAAAAGATCGGCTTCCTGTTTCTCTTTAGCTCAAAAAGCACCAGGAAGCTACCTCTAACCACCCGCCCAGAGACACAGGAAGGTTCCTCCCAACTTTGAGCATGTTATTGCTTTCATTATTTTATTTCCAGCTTCTTGTTACCCCTCATATCTGAGGGAACCATGGCAATAGGAAGCTCTCCACTCTTTGACTGAAATTGGTTGAAAGGTCAAATACCATTAAAAAATATGACAAAATTGGTTTATACAAAATAATGAAAGCTATCCACACCACCAGTCAAAACTAGCCTTTCAAGTCAATACAATATTCTCACCAGCAAACCTTCTTTTTATAAGAAGCGCTTATTCTCACTTTAAACCTTCTTTACATGAATGATCAATCATAAACTTAATGAGCTACTCACATATATATGAAATATTTTTTTTACACTGAAATCAACAAACAAATTTAAAAATAACAATAAACAAGCATCCTAATTATGTGATGTTATGGTGAATGGTTATGATGCACTGTCAAATTCACTTTTAACCCCTTATTAAAGTTTCAATGCATGTACTTTACCTGGGCATGCCATATTGGTCTCCTTGTGGGCCTGAACCTGGTCCATTCTGAATTGGACCAGGCTGGCCAAATTGGCCCGGGGGAGGACCTGGTGTTTTGTTCTGCATTGGATTTCCAAACTGGCCTGGAGCTACAACCAAGAATAACAAAATTTGTAGAATATTTGAGGTTTAATGTTGAAAATTTCAAACCAATTAACATAAATATGAAGACTGCACAACTACATGTAGATTCATCACACAGTGCTCTGCATTGCTGACATTTATACGAATAAACAATGACAGGACATTTAACTAAAATGTTATCTACCATATTTTATCATATACCTATGAGTCTCACCACACAGATACAGAGGCATCAGATATTTATACATATCAGATGGTTCATATACATACAGCCTGAAATGGGACTGCTTTCAATATTTACATTCTATATGACAGCGTCCCCTAACGTGACAGGGGAAATGCCTCAACTTTGTATAGCAGAGTTCAACATAAGGACAATTTGTTCCATCTATGTTTTGTTTTTTTAATTAAAACTAATATACATATGATTACACAAATTAAAGTTGCTAGTTGTTGTTTGGAACTATGTTTTCTCGCATGTTTTTATTATATTATATTTTTATAATATGATTTCACAATTAAACATTGGATTATTTTAAATCTCAGACTTAATAGTATATAAGTAATACTTTGCCTCTGTCAAGTGATCCTCGCTGAAAATTTGTCAAATTTGTCCCAAAAAATCGAACTTTTCAGAAACACTGAAGGTATATGATAAACAGATTATATACAGTACAGTGCATGAGACATGACAATGTTACATGTATCGGCTCTCGTTGTGTCAGGTCGGACTGCGTATAAATCTTGCTCTTCAAGCTGGACTGATACTGCAGTTCGACCTGAGACAACTCGAGCTGATACATGTAACATCGTCACATATCATGCACTGTACATATAATCTCTTTGTAAATATTAAAGGAGAAATTTCTGAATGATTGCAGGGATGACGTATGCATGTTCATGTGTCGATAAATGGACATATTTTGTTCCTAATTTGTTTAAGGAAACTGTTAAATAATCAATTCACTGTTTATTTGTTGGACCCAGTTTAAAAGTCGTACTTAAGGTTATTCCACATATATGCTGCATGGGATGATGGGAGGCGAATACAGGCCTTATTTTTTCATGCGAACGGTCGTTCAGGTTACGTCAAGGTTACACAAACAAGGAATGGTGCCAGTTATAACGATTTACACGGTATATTGTGGTACGTTATAGCATAATTACACTGTATATTTATACGTTATCTATATACGAGAATGACCGTTCGCACAAATTCTGTTCACATAACCAAACGATAGGTTACGTGGGTTCAAATTCACGCGAACGGTAGATTGGTTGCACAAAGTTTTGAAAAAAAATAAGGCCTACAAATGTGTTAAACCAAACTACCCTTCCCGCCACACTCAACAAAGACAAGACAGGACAATCACAAGACTTAATTGGAAAACAGACCAGCTTCTTATTGTCCCTTAGCACCAAGGAAACAGGAAGCTACTTCCCAACCACACCCTTCTAAAAACATCATTATGTACATATTTGTGTGTTTGTTTGATTGGGGTTTAATGTCATAGTCAAGGATATTTCTATTATATGATGATGGGTGGTCCATTTCACATTGTTCCTTGCTTAAATATGGTGGAAAACCATAATTATAATGACATCTGGGACTCCATGTATATTGTTATTCAGTAGTCCAAGCTGTTTTCAACAAGTGAAATACATGTAGTGCAAACAGCCCAGCACATTTATAATCAACATAAGTGGTGCAGAATACCTGGTGGGCCTTGCTGTCTTGGTGGCATACCAACTCCATTATAAACATTTTGTCCAGGTGGCGGGGCCATGGGGCGCTGTGCATTTGGAGGAGCCCCGTACCCCTGCTGTCCATACCCCCCTGGGTACTGATTGCCATACTGGGGGTTCATTTTTTAAGGTCTTCTCACAGAACCGTTTCTGTCCTTCTTTATAACTTCATCTAAAAATAGAAACAATCTTTTGATAAAATTTCCATAATTCCATAATAATCTGTTAAATAAAAATATGAAATGATCTGGAAGTTATAGAAATCAGAAAATGGAATAATATTTTTGAAACTTAGTGCGCTACTAGCGAACACTTTATTTTAATTTTTTTATATATATTCACCTCTCGTCTTAATTGTTAAATGCTTAATGCCCACATTCTAACAGATCAGTGTTGACATAGACAATACTATAATAAGGCTTAAATGTGCTTGCTCTATTTTGCATAATAAAGTGTAATAAATAAATACAAATGTATTGAAGGAAATAATAGCAATAAAACAAAATAATTATTTTGTGTGAACAAATTATGAATGCAGAAATTTTACAAATCTGAGATCTAGGATGTAACAATTAAACTCCCACCACGACTCAATAATGAATATGTATCTTGATATTGGCCTAATGATACGATATGTATTGCAGTATGGTACATTCTTGCTTTCCTTCACAATCATAAAAATTCCCCAAATATTAACAGCAAATTAAAACTGATTGGTTGGTTTGTTTGGTTTATTATGTGAAATTAACACTCATTAGAAGATTCAAATAAATATATATTTCTAATGCCTCCTCTGGGATTCAAACTCTGGTCTCTGGCTAACAGGGCCATAAAAGACAATTATTTGATACCACAATACATGGCTATATAATATTGTATCATCAGCAAAGATATCGCGATACACTGATGCATGGTGTATTTTTACACCCCTAATGAGATCTCCGTGTCTAGTGTCTTTCAGACAAGTCATGAAGCCTGAAATGGGTAAAACATCCGTCTTCATCAGGACAAGTCATGGGGCAGATATAAGCTTAGTTAACTTAAATGTGTGCTTTTCAGTTTATAGTGATATAATCTCTGCGACTACAAGTACTGTTTCAGTACTATTTTAGATTGATGGATATTTAACGCTGCGCTTAAAGATATTATATGATGGTGGTGAACCTCCAAAGCAACACTGCCAAAATGCGAATAATGTGAATGTGAATAAACTAAAATAAATATATTTCAATCTTACTGCCCATAGCTATTAGCATGTTAGGCACAAGGAGTAATTGGTATATCATATCCCAATTGTCATATTATATCCCAATTAGGGTATGCTATGATTTAAGAAACTACATGTATGTTCCAATTTACAGATACACTACAGGCATTGTTTCTTAAATTCTTATATTTAAAAAAGTAGGAGTCATCCTTCAAAGGAAATAGCTAGTCAGGCATACCTAGTTCCAATCAAATTAAATACAGAAAAGATGTAGAAAAACTTTTTTTTATACTGTAAAAACTATCTGTGATATCCAACGAATAGAGGCATTCTACTGAAAGCAACTGTCATTGGGTCCTATATTTTCAGTTATTATGAAAAAACTGGATCTGGTTTCCAGTTTATTTACTGAGTAGCACAAAAGCCAGTTAAACATTTTGTTCAATTAAAGTTGAGACAAATAGTATAATTATTAAACCAATGTTAAAACAAAAACATTTGACAACAGACAGCCGTCAAATTATGAATGGTCGAAAATTTGACATACCGATTAACATGGGGATGCGTGATGTAGTACCCGGTGTCAAAAACGCACCCCAAAACATACAAGTAATCTACAGTAATAAAATTCCTAAATCTTAGACAACAGGTTACGGAGAAGTAAATCTTGATGAGAACCGAATACAAACCTGTTTATGCTTCAATATTTGTCGGATTAAGAGTAATTTTATACTAAGTTTCGGCAAACTGATGCCACGTACTGTTCACACCAGCTTCCGGCCACGGTCTAACACATGCGCACCTGATGCCACGTCGGCAGGAAGTACAAATAATGCTGGGATTTGTATACAAATATGTGAGAAAGAACACGTGTTTTTCGCTGCGTCAAAATTCGTCTGCTGTTGACATTGACCGATGCGAAAATGTTATCTATGAACAACTCGTGTACTAAGTAGAAGTACTACGCAATGAGGTTGTTGATTTTGAATATAGCTATTGTTAGTATGTTAAATGGCGAAGACGTCCCACAAAATAAGGAGGCAGCGTCTAACCAGCGGAATGAGGAAGTTGAAATGTCAGAAGTATTCGAACCAGACACACCGGGAATAGTAGGCACAGATTTCAAGTATATCGATGGAACTGAGTCTCAAACAGAACATATGCCGCTCATTTTATGGTGGACTGATGGTATATATCCTCACTTCTTAAGCGAAAAGGGAAACCCTGCCGAAATAAACTGTGGTGGAGTTAAATGCCATGCATCAGCTGACAGAAATTTATTACTAGATCCAAAGACTCGGGGGATATTGATGTACGGGACGGCTATTGACCCGTTTGATTTGCCTATTCCTAGACAACCTTGGCACGAGTGGGCTTTACTTCACGAGGAGTCACCGTTAAATAATTTCATGTTGTCACATTATACATTCATAAAGTTGTTCAACCATACTGCAACATTTCGTCGTGAGTCTGATTTCCCTTTGACATTACAGTACTTATATTCACTGGACTATTTAATTAAAAGAAGGCCTGTTTCATTAGACGAGAAAAACAAACTCAGGGAGTCACCGACTCCTTATGCCGCTGTGTTGTATGTTCAATCTCACTGTGGAGTATCGTCTGATAGGGATAGATATGTTGAAGAACTTATGAAACACATCAAGGTTGACTCTTATGGCAAATGTCTTCATAACAGAGATCTTCCAGAAGCTCTGCGAAATCCTGTAGAATCTTTTGAAAGAGAAGATTTTTTGCAATTCATTTCTAAATATAAATTTCATATTGCCTTTGAAAATGGCATCTGTAAAGACTACATGACTGAAAAGTTATTCCGCTGTCTGCATGTAGGATCAGTGCCAATTTATATGGGATCATCACATGCTGAAAATTGGATGCCCAATAATAAGTCAATTATAATGGCACAGAATTATAAATCTCCAAAAGAACTTGCTGAATACATTGATTTCTTGGATAAAAATGATGATAAATATTTAGAATATTTACATTTTAAACAGCCTGGTGGTGTCACAAATGAAGGTTTATTAAAGTCTCTTAACGAAAGAACATGGAAAGTAAATGAATGGGACAGTAGTGACTTTATAACCGGGTTTGAATGCCATGTTTGTAAAAAGTTGAATGAACGATTAAATGTTGAACAGCAACATTACCTGAATGAAAGCATTCCACTGCTGCCACCAAAACTTGCTAACAACACCCACCTTGGTTGCCCTCAACCTGATACTTTAATTGGAGACCCTAGTGATGTGCCAGAAAATGACAGGTACATTGACACATTTATGTGTTGGTTTACATTTTTTTAATATTTATTATTCTGCTGTAAAATTCCACAATTAGCTCTGATATAAGCTTAAGTTACTGCTCTTGAAATTTGAACTAGCATAGGATCCATAATATTGATTTTTGATTCTTCTTGTTCCTGAAAGCATCTGATATTAATATCGGATGCAGTAGTGAGTTTTGTCATAGATGCCAACATTTTAAAAAGAAATACAACAACTGAAACTGGCTGCAGGACTTCTGTCATGCTGCATAAACTTAGTATATCAAATTAAGACAATTTTGTCCCAGTTTGATAGGTATCACTTCATCAAACTAAGAATTAAATATTATTGGCCGACAAGAAAGCATGTGTTTGAAATATTTGTATCTTGAATGGGTAGTTCGATTAAATCCTGCTGAAATTTACCTGACAAAATTACTCCGGGCTTTCAAGTAAAGTCATATAAATACCACAAATGACATGAACAAGTAAACATACATTTTCCCAAACTGTCAAAGAAATTTTAAAAATGAATTTAAAAGAAAATTAAAAAATATAAATAAATAAAAGGAAACAGCAATTTTCAAAATAAATTAAAAAATATCAGAAAAATATTTAAAGGAAAAATATACTCTTTATACGAAAAATAATTGCCATTTTCATCTTTTGTTTATTATTTCAGTTGGCACAAAATGGATTGGATTGGACAATTCTGGGGAGACCTTGATAAGGCATATGCAGTGAGAGATATGCTTCAAGCCAATGAAAGAGATCCCTCTACCTTCATGAAATACTGGACTAATTTTGTAAAGAAACATAACGATCGCAATTAAAGATAGACCTGAACAATGTCTTTGATAGAATTGGAAATCTGCCTTTCAGAAGTCCCAATTCTGAGAAAATTTTCCTATTTTTAATGTTTAAATTCAGAATTTCTACCTGTCATTTTAACCATTTTTAGAAATCTGCCTATCTCAAATAATTTAATGACATGTGGACCTTTCTCAAGCTATAAGGCTATGGACCTGGACACTAACAGTATTGGTAAAAAAAACTGTATGCATGGAAAAAATTCATTTGAATTCAGTTGTTGAATAAGTAAGGGCTAAGGCTAGAATAAAGGTGTTGTTGTTATTTTTATTTCATTAAGTGTCAATTTATCCTGTGGAAGTACAACTTCACGATCTCTTATTCACTTGAATACCTGCTGAAAAATTATTATGAAGTACCTGTTATTTGCTCAATTGTTTGTGAAGCAAAATAAATAAATAAATATATTTTTAATTTTTGTCTTTGACTGTTTGTGTCACTAAGTTTTGATTTTTAGAAAATCTTTTTACAGATCAGAAAAGAAGTGCGTTCTCAAATTTTATGCACATAAGTCATTGTCAGTAAATTGGTATTTTTTAAAATAAAAACTGTATCAAAATCAATTAGGCTAAAGGAGATACAGAAACCTAATTATGCTCCGATAAATTTGGGATATGTTTTTTTGTTTGTGTGAGCGGTAAATTGGAATAGGATTAGTAAGCGCACACATTACCACTATAAGCCACGGCCGCGGGCCCAATTTGGGATATGAACCTGAAAAGATGCCCAGATACTCACACTGGTCTATTTCATTTTAACATAAGGGTATGCTTCAAAGTATAATTTGAATGCAATAAATACAGTCACGCCTCTGCTACATTTTTTTTTTATTTTAATGCTTTTTTTCCTAATTTGCTTTTTGGTTATAATTTAAAATCACAGATATGTTTTTCCAACCCTGATAAAACGGGTAGACAGTTGGGACTTCTTGAGCTACTGGGACTACGTGATAATAAGCACAGGTCGAGCCGTCAGTCAAATTGCCTAACCTTAGTTTGGGTTGAATCCTGTGGAATCGTCCCATACATAGCCACGAGTATACATGTCTTTCCAAGAAATGAACCTGTATGCGCCTTTCACTTAATTTATGTAGTTACAGTATTTCTCCAAACTTTATTTACATTCTTGCAAATACCGTAAATTTTTATAAGTGTCTATAATTTCTGTCAAATGTTACAGAAATTGTTACATAAAAATGTTACACCGAATGTTGCATCGAATCTGGGATTACAATATAGTGACGTGTAATTATCGAATATAGGTCTTCGCCGCGTACAAAGTGGGTGTGTCAGTACTCGGATGAATAAGCGATCTTCTGTGTGTGGAGGTGAAAAAAACCAAAAACATTCAGAGTGGACAACAACTGAAAATCATTTGTTTTGTTTTATGATATCAAGAATATTCACGTTTATTTTGAAATAAGAGCTAAAAGTCTTCAACAAACTGAATAGTTGTGTGGAGAGTATTATTTTTTAATGAAGTCCACACATACAGGTGTGACAGTTTGATTGCTGACGGCCGTTCTGTCGCGTTGTTTCTCATCACATGTCAGAATTTACTTCTGAGTAAATGAAACTAAAAATAGATTCTGTATATTAAGCTAACGACTGGCGGTATAAATACAGTGCATTCAAGTCTGAATTTCTCTATAATCTAGAAGATGGATAGGACAAAGACTGAACAGGTGAATGTAACCTTATTATAGTAGTGAACAGAGTCGTCTTAGTGAACCGTAGCTGGAGTCTTCCTAGCTGAGAAGATCCCCTCTGTCGACTTATTTATCATATTGCCATACCTTATGCCGACAGAGCTGAGAAGCCATTTGTGTTAAAAAAGTGATATGAAATTTCTGCTTCAGACAAAACAATCGGCGAAAGGTAATATGATGGCAAAATCGAATAAACAGTTGACGATTATTACCTACTGCTGTTGACACAAGTACCAAAAAATCAGTATAATCTGTCATCTGACCAAAATTCAATATTTGGAGTAATATCTACTTGAACTCAATCGAAAATTCCGTTTGACAAAAAATACTGTATTCGGGTTAAATCCCGCCCAAATTTGAGGCCCAAAAACTTCAGTTGATCTTCATGTCGTTCAAACGTGTTAATTACAGGTACCAATGAATGGGAAATGTTCCTTTTTTAATCTTTTATTGATTTAATCTGGGATGAGTATACTAGTCCCAGATTTAATCTACTTAATAGATAGTCCAACTTGCGACAGTAAATGTAATTGTAGTGAGTTTAGGTGAGACATCAACTAAAACTTACAACATATCAAAATCTGGTAACCTGTTGCATTCAGGCTATGTGTTTGGGAGAGAAATGTCTGAATTATTAAAAGGGGCAAACATATATAAGCCTAATGTTGGGGTTAGAGTCTTCCTAACATTTACTTTAGAAATAAGTGAAGGCTACCATGATTCTGCACTTTATCTTCCAATATATAAACCTGAAGTTCAACCATTCCGACTTCTTCCTTGAACACCCATAAAGCTTGAACAGCCGTCTTAACAACAACACCTGGGCAGAGCAATGAATTTGGGCCCCTTGGGACAATCTGAAGCGCAGCTTCAGGCAAGGGCACTTGTGCCCGAGCGGAGGATTGCACCGAGCGGAGAGTTGAGAAAAAAAATATATATTTTGGATATTGAAAATGGAGGCATTTTTTGAAATAAGATGTCATACACTAACCATACAATTTTTATCTTTGTGTGACCTGAAATTCAGAATACAAACAGATCCTCGAACATGTTGAAAAGACTTATTATATCCTGAATTCCTGATACAATAGTCCCAAATATTCTCGTGATTATAAAAAATGAAATGTAAAATGTTTAGTTATAGACACTGTATAATTTTTGTTGTCTAATTGTATATTTTTGCACAGGTGCTGCTTGATCCCTACAGATATATCTGTCAGATACCTGGGAAGCAAATTAGAACCCAACTAGCAAAGGTATGATTTGAGACAGTCACAGTCTTCATTGTGGAGACCTGGTGAATGACCAGAGTTTTATCATTATTTTTGCCCTGGCATTCTGAGAGGAAATTAGGGTTACAAAACAGAGTTGGTACATGTATGTCGTACAAGTATTCTGTAATTTGCACACAATGTCTTAACAGTTTGCATCCTATGCATAGCGCCCGCAGCCCTGGCTTAGCAGATAGCATGTGTGCTAACTGATCTTACCTCGATGTACCATGCAAGGGATGGAGTCCATCTGTCAACTTTCGGGTATATGAGTGAGCCACATGATGTTGCTCCTGCAAAGGGGGGGGGGGGGGGTACAAGGTTTCCTCTGTACCACCCCTGACAATTACCCCACATATACTACAAGAGTGTTAAACTTGATTTTAGGAGGGTGTCTCATTCACAAGGTTTTGACACCCAGACCCCTTTCTGGCCAACTTTGTGTGTTAAAATGCTCTCCTATGCATTATGCATGCAGTTTGTTTGGCCCTTATTTGCCTTGGAGTATTGGATTGTGCTCCAGTCAATGCCTGAATAATTGTTTAAAGAAATGATTCATTGTAAACTTATTTGGAGTTTCGCAGAATAAATATAAAATTTCTGGAAAGACTACATGCCTGGTATTTCAGCTCCAAATCTTTTATATACTTTTAAACCTCTTTAAAACAGATTAGCAAATTCATTAACTGAATTATTAAATTTACATTCTGCTTTAATTCATGGTTTAATAACATTTATTATATTGAGTTATTTGCATCAAATTGAGTTTTATTTGATAATTTAAGATAACCTGATTTTCTGTTTGTTATTCTTTTCTTAGGCTTTTAACCATTGGCTGAAAATCCCAGATGATAAAGTGCAGATAATAAGTGAAGTTACACAATTGCTCCACAATGCCAGTTTATTGTAAGTGTTCTGTTTTAGAACTATAGACCAGTAAGTTATATTTTATGTACTACAACAGAGCAATGTTTGAACTACACACACTTATGCTATTATGGCAAAGTGAAAATTTTTCCTTAACTCAAAATAATATGCAAAGCTTTTGAAAAACATAAATCGTATAACATTCTTTATCATTTCTTTCATAATATTTAATATTGCATATAAAAGATTAAAGGATGTACCTCTATTGCCATAACCTCATAACTTTGAACTCTTTGAACTGTATAATGTTACTGTGGTTTAGTGATTGGTGTGTCGACTTACCCATCCTCTGCTCACTGGCTCTAGATCCCTGCTGTTGGCCTCGGCTATATGATAGGGTCACATGTCAGACTCCAACTTTCGCAGAGGTTTTATTTATAAGGTTTCTGCATGGTTTCCCCTCATATTTAATTCAGGCATACATGTAGTGACAATCCCTCGTCTTATAAGTGAAATACCATTGAGTTCGATGTACAATACACCTGCCCTCTTAAATAATTACATCTGACCCACTCTTCAAGTTGATGTACATCAAATAGAGTCATCTCACTCAGCTATTTTGACTTCGAAAGATATGATGTCACAAACTTTCTATAATAATATTATTAAAACATTTTAAAAATAGCAACAGGGTAATGTAGTGGGGTAATAAACGACCAATGGATTTTATTAAAAACTGTATGCTTCTTTTGTTCTTTGAAAGAATAAAAATTCCGACATTTAATTATTGTAAGCAACTTCTTGTACATTTATTAAAATATTGATTGTATTCATTTCATACAGAATAGATGATATAGAGGATAATTCTCAACTTCGGCGTGGAATACCAGGTAAGGTTACAAGTATAAATATATCCTTGCCTTTTGATTAATTTTCTGAGGTAAAAATTTACATTTATATCTTGACTTGACTTAAACTTTGTTGTCATTTAGTTAGTGTGAATAGAATTGCGACAATACATAATTCTCGCTTGTAATCTCCTGTTTTATTGCGAGTAAGTACATGCCTATTTCTAAAAGTTACTTAGACTGGCACAGGGATGTTGATTAATAAGTTTACATATGTAATTTATTTTATTCTGTTTTGTTTTCCAGTTGCCCATAACATATTTGGAGTGGCACACACAATTAACTCTGCCAATTATGTGTATTTTTTGGGATTGCAAAAAATCCTTTCCCTAGGATTACCAGAGGCTACTAAAGTGTTCACAGGTTAGTGATTGAATATTTTTAATAATTTCTCACCGGATTACCGAGTAGAAGAACTGGGTTCAAGTTCTTTATGACGGATTATACTGGTATAAGCTTACCGAAAACTAAACTTTCTACAAGAATTTTGTATTTCCATGACATGTAAGATATAGATTTAAGTGAGCATCCTGTGTTATTGCTTTGCTCGGAGGGCACCAGTAAACTCCCCCCCCCCCCCCCCAAGGCCGGGGGGGGGTGGCGGGGGTTTAAATTTGCCCGGGTG
>JAQQZZ010088460.1:0-18070 GCA_030265115.1 Mopalia vespertina
ATCTCTATTAAACAAAGGTGTTAGTATTGGTGTTATATCTCCATTAAACAAAGGTGTTAGTATTGGTGTTATATCTCCATTTAACAAAGGTGCTAGTTTTGGTGTTATATCTCTATTAAACAAAAGTGTTAGTATTGGTGTTATATCTCTATTAAACAAAGGTGTTAGTATTGGTGTTATATCTCCATTAAACAAAGGTGTTAGTATTGGTGTTATATCTCTATTAAACAAAGGTGTTGTTATTGGTGTTATATCTCTATTAAACAAAGGTGTTACTATTAGTGTTATATGTCTATTAAACAAAGCTTCATTAAGCAATCCAGGAAGGGTTTATTGATCTATTCTTTTTTCTCTTGTAGAAACGTGCTCACCACCGAGCCAGCAGTGCTCTCGTAACAGATAAAGATGCTTCACTACGCTTAACTAATAGAGAAAAATATATACAAGCTCAGGAAAATGTTTCTGTCACCCGACCCAGTACTACGCATGCATTCCACCGGGTAGGCACTTCCTTCTTGTAACTTAGAAATTGTCCATCCATATGTCAGTTGTGAACCAACATTTTGAAAACAAATTCACAGATTAACTTCAAACTTGGAATGTAGCTCCCTCCTGTTAACACAATGGATGGGACAGCATTTCACCAAATTCCAAAATAATTACATGGCCGTGATTGCATAATGTTGTAATATTCATAGCTGTTTCAGTATTTGTTGTCAACATGATAATTTGAATAAAAATTCTTAGATTAATGTTAAAGTTGGTATATAGCTTCCTCCAGGTAAAACTACGGATGGGATTGCATTTCACCAAATTGGGGAAAATAAATGGGATTGCCTTACACCAAATGAATGGATTAGTTAGTGTGACCAGTAACAGTATTAGTTAATGTACATCAGTGTGACCAGTCACAGGATTAGTTAGTGTACATCAGTGTGACCAGTAACAGTATTAGTTAACGTACATCAGTGTGACCAGTGACAGGATATGTTAGCGTACATCAGTCTGACCAGTCACAGGATTAGTAGTGTACATCAGTGTGACCGGTCACAGGATTAGTTAGTGTACATCAATGTGACCAGTCACAGGATTAGTTAGTGTACATCAATGTGACCAGTCACAGGATTAGTTAGTGTACATCAGTGTGACCAGTCACAGGATTAGTTAGTGTACATCAGTGTGACCAGTCACAGGATTAGTTAATGTACATCAGTGTGACCAGTCACAGGATTAGTTAGTTTACATCAGTGTGACCAGTCATAGGATGAGTTAGTGTGCATCAGTCTGACCAGTCACAGGATTAGTTATTGTGACTGCATGTTGTGACCAGTCACAGGATAAGTTAGTGTACATTAGTGTGACCAGTCACAGGATTAGTTAGTGTACATCAGTCTGACCAGTCACAGGACAAGTTAGTGTACATCAGTGTGACCAGTCACAGTTAATGTACATCAGTCTGACCAGTCACATACACATTCTGGGGAATAGTCAAACCCCGCACAACAAGTAACTGATAACCATAGTAATTTAAAAACATTAGATTGATACATGGGAAATATCAGATTGATTGATATCCTGCTTAATTTTGCATGTTTGCAATTGTATTTTATTGTTTTTATTTAAATTTGTAGGCTGACACACCTGGTTTTGGGAACATGGGTAGTAGACGTTCTTCTACCCCTCTAGGATTTTACACAATGACTGCCCGTCAGGCCCATGCTTTAGGTCTGTAGCTTTTTTTAACACAGTATATAAATGAGGTATATAAATGCTATGTCAGATTAACACAGTTATGAGGTATATGAATGCTATGTCAGATTTACACTGTTATGAGGTATATGAATGCTATGTCAGATTTGATGGAGTTTGATCCATAAGAAGTTCCCATATGTTTTAGTCTATCTACAAATTATCAGTTTTTGCCCCTGTATTTGTTACTGTTTCCTTTCTATTATGTGGTGAATAAAAGTGAAATGAAATGTGTGTGACAGTATCCTTAAGTATGGACATGGAAACATTGCTAGATTTCTTGTCAGCCCTGGTAACACATTCAACTTTCTTGTCAGCCCTGGTAACACATTCAACTTTCTTATCTGCCCTGGTAACACATTCAACTTTCTTGTCAGCCCTGGTAACACATTCAACTTTCTTGTCTGCCCTAGTAACACATTCAACTTTCTTGTCTGCAGTCTCGAAAAGAACTCCACATGTAGAGCGAGGTGAATCATTGATAAAATTGTTGAAAAGATCATCGTTTAATGAGCTGCATCCATTTCTCAAACGGCATAAAATAATGCTTGATAAACGTTCCCCAATGTAATACCACGGTGGAGGTTTATTAACTGGGAACAATCGTTGTAAGCTAGATTTGAACTTTACCGGATCTTGAATTAATTTTAAATTATCAGGGAGAGAATTCCATTCGCGGGTTGTTGTAGGAAAGAAAGATTTACCGAAAGAAACTGTTCTGCACATGAATGTTGTAAATGTATTTTCGGATCGCTGTGGATAAGGATTTCGAACACTAACTAAAGAAGGCAAGTCCATGTTAGCATCATCGAAAATTATTTTTTGAAAGGCACATAGGCGATGAATTTTCCGGCGTTGAGAGAGAGTGTGAAATCCGGACTCTTCATAGAGTAATGAGCTTGCAACACTTTTAGTTAAACCGGTGATAATTCGCAAGCATTCTTTTTGTAAAGACTCGAGAGAGTTCATTTGGTGATCGGATAAATTATCCCATACTATATCGGCGTATTCAAAAGAAGGTCGTATAAAAGTTCGATACATTATTTCCAAGCATTTGCGGTTGAGAATATATTTTACCCCACGGAAAAGAGAGATTTTGCTATGCGCTTTAGATATTAGAGTTTCTATATGATTCGTCCAGTTTCCCAAAGAATTAAATAAAAGTCCTAAATGTTTATGGGAGTCACAACCATCAATGTTGTTGTCCATAAAGTTAACAGTAATGTTAGTTGGGTGACGACGCCTGGAGCATAGTAAAGATTTAGTTTTCGTCGAATTAAAAGAAACATGCCAGTATTCTGCCCATGTCCGAATAGCTAGCAGATCACTTTGTAAGGATGTAGAAACCTCAGGACTATCCAGTTTGTCTGATGAAACATAAAGGCATGTGTCATCTGCAAAAAGGCGGATATTGTTAGTTATATTAACAGGGAGATCATTAATGAAGATTAGGAATAGAAGAGGCCCCAAGACGCTGCCTTGTGGTACGCCGGCTGTCAATGGCCTAAGATCAGATTTTGAGCCATAGAGGACCACCCGCTTCTGTCGATTATGGATAAAGCTTTCAAACCAATTGAGTAGTTCCCCCTCTATTCCCAATAATTTTAGTTTATATACAAGCCCTCTGTGCCATACCCGATCGAACGCTTTTGATATATCAAAAAACAGAAAAAGGACTTCTTTACCATCATCAAGGGCTTTTACAAGTTCGAAATATATATCTAGTAGTTGAAAAACGGTTGATTTCCCTGGAACAAATCCATATTGGTAGGGAGATATTGATTTTTTAAAGAAATTAAAGACGTGGTTGAATACTACTCGTTCGAAAATTTTACTTACACAACTTAATAAAGAGATTGGTCTGTAGTTTGATGGGCGAGAGAGATCAGCTGCTTTGAAAATAGGTGAAACATTTGCTATTTTCCAGGAGTCCGGATAAACAGATTTTTGTAAAGAAATACTGAAAAGTCGAGATAAAATAGGGGATAATATGAATCGAGCTTGGAAAAGGAGTTTTGGACTGATACCATCGGGTCCTACTGCCTTGTTGATATTAATAATTTCTAGCTCATGTAAGATCTCATCAGGCGTAATAGTAAACGTGGTTAGTTCGGAGATGTCTGGATGGGTAGTAGTTGGTAAATCATTAGGTAAAGTGTCGTCTGTGCTACATACAGAAGAAAAATAATCGTTGAGGAGGTTAGCCTTTGCCTCAGTGTCGTATACATATTCATCATTGTTATTGAGGAGAGGTGGTAATCGAGCAAAATTCGAGTTAGAATTTTTTAAAACGTTTTTACATAATTTCCACCAAAATGTTTTATTAGTATTTCCGCTGGTTATTTTTGATGTGACATTGTTGTCGTAATTCTGTTTTGCTTCTCTTATTATTGCGGTAACTTTATTACGTTGGGTTTTATAAGCCCGTATATTAGCGTCAGTCCTGAATTTTCTACATCCCTTAAAAAGTTTTTCTCTCTTTTTAATTTCGACTTTAATATTCTTGTTCATCCATGCTTTGTCATCAGGGTAGATAGTCACCGTGTTATTTGGTATACACAAACTAGCTGTTTCCAGAATTTTATCGGTAATAAATGAGCATAGTAAGTTAATGTCATCGGAAAATCTATTAAACCCCCCTTCCCAGTCAACTTTTTCAAGGTTTTCCCGTAGAGCATCCCAATCAGCCTTATCATAATTCCAAATGTTTCGTGAGTATTTTGCAAATCGGGGTACGGAGGATTTCCAATTTACATATACAGGGCTATGGTCACTACAAAAATTTGATAGAACTCCGTAGTCGGCTACAAGCGATCGTTTGTTACATTCTATTGGATCTAATAGTGTTTGAGAAACTGGACGAGTCGGAACAGAGATAATTTGAGTTAGACCAAACGACGAAAAAATATTTGCTAAATGGCGATTTTTGGGGTTCAAAAGATCTTCGTTAAGATCACCGGAAATAATGACATTGTGGTTTGGATAGGCATCTACTGCTGAGGAGATGTTGTCATGCAAATCGTTCCACGAGAGTACGTCGGCACTTGGAGGTCTATAAATTATACATATCAGTGATTTCGGTTTATTTAGGATTTCTATCCAGATCATTTCCAGTGAACCGTGTTCAAGCTCAGGGCGACGTGAATATGACAATCTTTGAGAAACATAAGCACAAACGCCGCCCCAAGCATGCTCACGATCTCTTCGAATAGGTTCATGAAATCCAGCGAACTGTATTGAACTATTTGCAATGTTAGAAGTCAAATGGCTTTCGGTGAACGCAATTATATCATAATGATAAAGATTAGCATAAGCTACGTTGACTTTGGATTTTAATCCACAGATGTTGAGGTGAACAAAGGAAATAGTATTATTGGGTGGTCCAGGATTTGATTCAACATCTCCTGAAAGTGATAATAAGATCTTAGGAAGTGTTAATAAGAAATGAAGCGTCAATATTCTAAGGGAAAGTATGTACTTACAAACTATTAAGTGTAAAACTTGTATTTAATTTTAAACTCGCACCCACAGCGGACACACGCAAAAAGGCCTATTGCCGCACGGTAGCTTTCTAGACAATTACCCAGGATCGAACAAACGCGAGTTGAGAAACCGAGCGACAATAACCAGCCGAGCGCGACCGACGACAATATCATAAAAAAGAAAAAGTTGATTATTTATTAAAAAAGAATTGTATGGAGTATGTACAATTATGGTAGTGATAAATATTAACAAAGAGTTTATAATGAAGCTTTCTAACATTTTTGGTATGGTGGTCGTGAAATTTTGAGGTTGAGTTATAGATGAAATTGGTTTAATAGCCAAACGTATATCGAGCACCAAAGCAACATACATAAACATGACAGAAAGATTTGTTTGATGTTGCCCCTTAGTTCTCAGAGCACCAAAGGAACATACGGGAGCATGACAGCAAGATTTGCTTGATGTTGCGCCTTAGTTCGGAGAACGCCATGGCAACAAAAAGAGACATGACAAAAAGATTTGCATGATGTTGCGCCTGAGCTCTGATAGCACCAAGGCAACATACAGAGACATGACAGAAAGTTTTGCTTGATGTCGCCCTTTGGCTCTGAGAGCACCAAAGCAACATGCATCTCCCAGAATCATTGATATTTAGTTTTACTATGAGGTAAACATATTGTCAATTTATTTATATATCACTTTCTATTTACTTAGTAGTCTAATCAGGGAAAACCCTTAACATTAAACACCAAAAGGAGAGATAATTTCAACTGAAACAGGCAAACAAGGAGTGTTACAAAATTAAAATATGCAAATATATTACACTTATTAATTTTGTAGATATTGGATATAAAACTATGTCAGTTATAATAAGTTACAATATTTCTTAAAAATAACAGCAATAGGCTTGGTATATATGTCATGACGTTAACATAACAGCAATAGGGGTGATATATATGTCATGACATAAACATAACAGCAATAGGGGTGATATATATGTCATGTCGTAAACATAACAGCAGTAGGGGTGATATATATGTCATGACGTAAACATAACACCAATAGGCGTGATATATATGTCATGACGTAAACATAACACCAATAGGCGTGATATATATGTCATGACGTAAACATAACAGCAATAGGGTGATATATATGTCATGACGTAAACATAACAGCAGTAGGGGTGATATATATGTCATGACGTCAAGCTTGTTTTTTGGTAATACCTTTTGGACATTTGGTTCCTTAATAAAATTCTTTAAGTTCGAAGGTTTTAATTAATATGCTATACCTGTTGCCAAAGCCAGTCCACGACAATTCTTTGAAGCTGAGATATTCTCTCGCCGTCTTTGGCTTAGAGCAATGGGTTTGAGGGGTGCAATGCTGACGTTTACTAAGCACGAGGAAGAGATCAAGTTCAACGTAGCAAACACTCCGCATTGCATAGTACCACCTGCTGTTGAGATTCACTGACGACATACAAGTGAAATACCAGTTAAATACGAAGCCATCAAGCACACCATTCAATCAAGCCGTTCTATTTCGTAACATTGGCCTAGCATTTATAAAACATGCTGAATGATACAACTGTTTACTTAACGTGGCTGAAATAAGAAAACCATACATGTAAAGCTTCAAAGTAATTTTTATCTGGCCGAGCTAAGACGTCATCGGCACAAAAAAGACAATCACACATGTACAGTCAATGACAATTATGTTGTGAGAAATAAGCAGAAAACAATTATTCTGCGAGGGAAACACATTTAAATTGTGAAAACTGCATTGACATTCAGATTAGTGTTTTTTAAATTCAGCTCAATTTTTAATTAATGACCTCGTTTTAGCACATTTAAGGTGCGCTTTCAAGGCTTCAATGCCAGAAGGTTAAACCAATGACGCAGCCAGAAGTTGTCTACAGGCGGATTGGTGGCATATGTAGTTGAACTCTCGGTCACGGAATCTCTGAACATGGGGAAGCGTGGAGACCCTCAGGGCCATAGGTTTTTCTTTTTCTGTCCGTCTTTTTCCAAATTTGGCTAATTCACTCTTTATTTTGTCTGGACTGTATTATGATTGCTGTTCAACTTAAGATTTTAAAACTTTAAAATGTTCATACACAATTCTTCAATGTATGTAGATGTGCAACGTTCAAAAACTGTCCCGGAATTATGCAAATGTTTACATTAATTATGCAAATTAGCTCTCTCTTTTTTTGTAGCGAGGTATACGTCTGATGCATGTTTCTGTAAAACTGTATGCGTAGTTTTAAATTAATTCCACCAACTGTTTTTGTTTGGTGTATATAGGCTTATCCCGGTGAGTGGGGGAGGGGGGCATATTGTCAAGCAATCTCTGATTGATTTTGTTCAGAAACATTCTCTTTGTCATCTGATTGAAATTTAACTTTTCCACTTTACCCTTTCCCATTACTTAGAACAACCAAAAGCAAAGATATTTAGTTGCAATTACGTTACAATGTGAGCGAAAATATGCGTTCAGCACTGTG
This sequence comes from Mopalia vespertina, assembly GCA_030265115.1. Classification (NCBI taxonomy): domain Eukaryota; kingdom Metazoa; phylum Mollusca; class Polyplacophora; order Chitonida; family Mopaliidae; genus Mopalia; species Mopalia vespertina. The sequence goes on from JAQQZZ010088460.1 coordinate 7,742, forward strand.
GTCCCTTGTCTCTAACAATTTGACCGAGAGCATTTAATGCGATGTATTTTCCGGTGCTTTATTGAGTTGTTTTTCAGGATTCACATGTCATTTCGACGATTGACGGGATCTGCGGTGAGATCTTTCAGGAGCAGTGATTTTTGCATTCGCAGCTTCCTTAATGGTAACCAGGCTTTGTGTATTGGTTTGATTCGAATGCCGCTACTGTGACTGTCGTACCAAATCCAGAATGGTACCCCTTTCCAGTACAGCCAATTAATGTTATTAATGTCAAGAAGGTTGGTCCCCTCTCTCCGAAGCCATCAACAAGTAAATCCCTTGTGTCGGAGACGGTTGCTCTACAGAACCGCTTTGGCGCCTTGGAAGGGATGAAGGTAGACATCATGCCTCCTTCCTATACGGTGGATATCCAACCACCACCTCCGCTTTCTCGACGGAGGCCCGATGATGACTACATGTAACTGCGAAGGGTCGACTACATGCATCTGCACCCTCGATTGAGGGACTACAGAACACGCAGTGCTGGTCGTTCGCCAAAACATAAAAGTTAACAAAGGTGTTCTTTTTTCTTAATGATTATACATAGTTTTGAACATAATACTTACAAATTTTTTTTATCTAAAATTAAACATTGAATATATTGACATATTTTAGCACTTATTTTCCCGTTCACTGCCAAGGGGACAACATTGCTGGCGATGTTGTCATCAGGTTCCGTGGCCAGATTAGTGTGTATCATGGAATATGATTTAGTAGCTTTATGTAAAGTAGTTTGGGGATTTAACTATCTAATTTTACCACTCCAATGAACATATTCAATGTTAAATGTTTTGGGGAATTTGAGCGCTTATGTCTGTCCTTTTCATTTTTCTGTTTGATGTAAGGCCAAATTTGTGAAATATAGAAATTGTTAAAACGTTCAGGCAACAGCGTAGCTGAAATACCGCTGAATGTGGCGTAAAACATCAATCAATCAATCAATCATATCGACACCAGTAGTATTTTTTAACAATGGCGTAGTCATTTCCAACGAAAATTTAACAACAGCTTTACTAGTTATGGCCAAAAGAGACATCACTATCTCCACTAACCAAAAATACAAAAACCCTGTACCTTGGTAAAATTCTGAATGCGAACGAAATATATCGGCAAAGAAAAAGGCTTTTAAAATTGTTTAAAAGAACAAGACTGGAAGAGGATCATACCAATTACAAAGGATTTTAAATTTCAGGTGAAAAATCCGTAAAGGAAGCCAAATCTAAATGCTGGGAAGACTTCTGTGCTACTATTAACACAAACACGAATTCAGAACAGATATGGGATCAAACAAGAAATATTCAGGGAAAGACGAGAAGCACTATCCCTGTACCAATCAAAGCGAATAAAAGTAACCTAGAGAAAGCGCAACATCTCGCGGAGGCATTTGCATCTAACAGCAGCAACAGCATCCTCAAACCAGAATTTCTAACAATAAAAAATGACACTATACTAACTGCCGACCGTGATGACCATCTAAGTTGCTACTTTAACTCTGATTTCAATATTGAAGAATTCAAAAAAGCTGTGCATACTAAAGAAACAACTCGCCGGGCGAAGACCAAATCGCATACATACAACTGGGCAATGCAGCCCAAAAGTTTGTATTAGATTTACTAAACAAGAGCTGACAGATGATGCAGCTCTTTTGGATAACCGGACGGTCGAATAAAAACCTAAAACATCGCATGCAAAAAGCTCTAAATACTGTCAATAAGTAGTCTAACGAATGGGGATTTAAATTCTCAGTAGCCAAGACAACTGGAGTAATCTTTTCTAACAAAATAGATTTTAATGTCAAGATACATCTAAATAAACGACAAATAGAATTTAAAAATAGTGTAAGATACCTAGGAATGATATTTGGCATCAGATTGACCTGGAAAACACACATCGATCAGCTTATCCTACGTTGCAATAAAGATCTAAATCTGCTCAGATGTGTCTCCGGAACTGGGGTGCAAATAAAACAAGTTTACTAAAATTGTACCAATGTCTGATCAGATCAAAACTAGATTATGGCTCCGCTGGTTTCATGATTGCCAGCAAAACACAGCTTAACAGGATAGATGGCGTTCAATACGCAGCCTTAAAAATAGATACTTAGATTAGGCCACCCATTTAGACCATTGATAAAGCTCTATAAAAGCAGACAATAGCATGATACAATTTCCTTCTGTATTATTTATGAAGAAGCGTATTCGTTGATTTATGAGAAACCCAAAGTTTGTCACCATCCTCTTCCATTCCACGCTATAGATTAGCGCGCTACTACCACTTTTGGTTAGTTAGACAAATAGCTCTTAACCCTCTCTAGGACATTGGAGGTGATGTGCAAATCACCTGAACAGTGAGAAAAACGGCCTTGCAAGGCAATTCGTGGCTGCCGAGGGAAAAATTTATTGTGTAATTTTGGTAATTTAGAAATTGTTGCAGAGGAGTGTTATTTTCTCCTAAAATGTCTCTTATATCGTGAAAATAAGGTACAGTTTATCAAAAACCTTTAATGCCCACCATCAACACAGTCGTAAAAGCGTACATGCAATGATGGAAATACACATATAATGGGGTCCATTGCTAACGAATGATATCATGACTATATTTATCTACTATATCGGCACTATACCAACTAAAGAAATGACACTTCCTTGTTCATCCCTCTACTTGATCAAGTCATCAATCCCCCCAAAAAGCAAAAATATCAACTTAACCTATCAACACTGCGGGGAAGGTTGGAAAAGGAAGATACATTGGACAGCGGTTTCTTTAAGACAGTAGTTAACCGTGACCAGAGAAAGCCTCTGAAAAGGGTTTTCAAGAATGAGTTCCTTTCTTCAAACACGTTTTTATGTATTTATGCGAGTTTGAACACAGAAAAAGTCGTCAAACATTTCGATAATAACTTCTACTCTATGAAATTAACGGACACTGTAGTCTGTAAATAGCAACTAATATTGTAATAAAACTACAGTCTACCTGTAGTATTCTATTAATGTATACTATATTATTTTATTACATTATTGGTTGTTACTAGATTGTCTGGTAATTTTATTACATTATTGGTCGATACTAGTTGGTCTGATATTTTATTACATAATTGGTTGTAACTATATGGTCTGGCATTTTATTACATTATTGGTTCGATACTAGATTGTGTAGGAATTTTATTATATTATTGGTCGACTCTAGATTGTGTGTGAGTTTTATGACCTCAATGGTTGTTAATAGATCGTCTTGTATTTGTATTTCATTATTGGTTGTTACTAGATTGTGTGTAATTCTATTACATTATTGGTTGTTACTAGATTGTGTTTAATTCTAATACATTATTGGTTGTTACTAGATTGTGTGTAGTTCTAATACATTATTGGTTGTTACTAGATTGTGTGTAATTCTAATACATTATTGGTAGTTACTAGATTGTGTGTAGTTCTAATACATTATTGGTTGTTACTAGATTGTGTGTAATTCTAATACATTATTGGTTGTTACTAGATTGTGTGTAATTCTAATACATTATTGGTTGTTACTAGATTGTGTGGACATTATTCGTTGTTACTCCATGGTCTGGTAATTTTATTACATTATTAGTCGATATTAGATTGTGTGAGAGTTTTGTGACCTCATTTGTTGTCATTAGATTGTCTGATATTTTGATTACATTATTGTTTGTTACTAGATTGTGTTGTAATTTTCTTACATTATTGATTGTTACTCGATGGTCTGGTAATTTTATTACAAAAATGGTTGTTACTAGATTGTTTGGTATTTGTAATACATTATTGGTTGTTTCTAGATTGTGTGGTAATTTTATTACATTATTGGTTGTTACTCGATTCTCTCGGGGCCCGCGGCTGTGGCTTAGTGGAAGAGTGTGCGCTCACTAACCCTACTCCAATTTACCGTTCACGGGATCGAGTCCGTTTGTCGACCATCAGTTTTAGAGGAGTCACACGATCTGGCTCCGGCAATCGCGGGGTTGGTTTTTACGAGGTTTTCTCTCGGTTTTCTACCGTAATGAGGCAAGAACAGTGTGAAGTGGAAAATCCGTCGTCATATAAGTGAAATACCCTTGAGTACGACGGTAAACCCCAATCAATCAAACAAACAAACAAACACATCGATTGTCTGGTAATTGTATACATTAATTTTATTACAATACTGCTTTCTGCTTTAATATTGCTATTTCTTGGTAGTGTCTAAATAACCCGAGATTTAATCGAAACTGCAAACGAGGTGATACCATCTGCATCACGACAGTTACGCTGTAATGTTAATATATGTGCATATATGTTACATATTAGCTTTTGTAGTTTTCACATTGATGACTTTAACCAATGCTGGTCTTTTAACAAACCAAGTCGTTGATTCGGTCCCGTATTGATCGCTTCTAGCGGTATCTATTGTAAGCTTTATAGCGCGCTCACTGGAATCAGGACAACCAGTTTGTTCTCGGACTTCGCCATATCTGCTTGGAAGGTTTTAACACGTGGGTAGGAGAAACATTCCGACCAATGCTAACGGGAAAGGAAATCGACCAGTGGTAACAAAAACTGATTATGCAAGGTAAGGTGTATTATTGACTTTCACAACACATTTCCAATCATAAATCCATTGAATACACTTTTATTTTTAAAGTCTAGTCTAGACGATTCATTTAGCCCTAGTGCATATCAAGTGGATAAAACAACATACATAAAACAAAATATATTATGCGTTCCAACTGCAAATTTACAATATGTATTAAGGTCTTGCTGGTCCCCTGGATTGATTTTGAAGAAGAGGTTATTTCCTGCCTTTGTGTAACGAGGAACATAAGTTATCTGTATCTCTGTGGAACGCTCGGTTACTCCTGATTAGAGCTTACCAATCCAATAATTATTTCGAAAATAAAAGCAAGAGAAAACTAGATTGCTCTCTGGGAATATTGCATTTTAGGAAATAATTTAGTTAGAATATCGCTGTACATAATATAGGATCCCGCTATAAAAACGTGGAAACATTTGACAGCACCCCAGCATTGTATCAGGGACAATTAAAAATACCAATACGGAATTGCTTACAACAGTCAAGAATATAAACAGCAACGATTGAGTTAAACCTAGTTTCTACATTTCGATTAGCCTTATATTAATAAGAAAGGCTGATATGAAGTATCAAAGAAACTTTTGTATGTAAGATTTATTATAGAAAGTGTGAGATTAGATGTTAGTAGCATATACTCTCTTAACCTGACAAAGCTCTTCACTCTGGATAGGTTGCGCTGTATCGTTGTAGTCTCAACAAGGGAGGCTTTAACTGACGCTTGCCGAGACAAAAGCAGCTTCTATGATGTTAATATATGGTGCCGTGACCAATGACAACTGTTAAGAAGTAATTACATACTTCCCTTTCGCGATATTTCTGATTGCCAATATAGGCAAGCGGCAACTTCATCTTATATATGTTTAATTACATGGCATTGCACCGAGCGTTACTTGCCCAACGAATAGTATTAAATATAAAAATAGCCCTCTAACTAAGAGCATTAGTCAATGAACGCCTTACATATCGATGCTGTAAAACTGATTTTCCAACAGAGCTATCAACATCCCAGTTTATTGTTATGTAAATGTGGCGACTCTATTAAAGTAATTCGCCCACATACCAATTGATCACCTTAAAGCATGGCGTTCAACCCTAAATCCACCCATCACAATAGAAGTGCAGCAATAAAATAGGGTAGTTTTATACATTGTTCTATTCTCACTGCATTCTGTTAGCAATGGTGAAAACTCCCAAACGTCATCTTTCTGGTCTATCTGTTAAAGATCGAAGTCTCAAAGATTCAGTTTGACGCGCTTAAATGTCTTAGCTGTGTACAACAATCTCCTAATATTCGTGTATGAATACCTGTTCCAGGAATAGGTTAGACAGTCTGTTTGCTGTTAATGCAGATATCTATCAGATAAAATGCATACGTTAGTATTCAGCTTATATCCAGGTCACACAGTCGGAGCTGCTAGCGACTGTTTATTTTATATAAGAAGACAGTACTGAATTATTGCAATTCCCAATTTTTAATGAAAATGGTTGATAAAACATAAGCTATTTATATTGAAAACATTAATCCGAAACACATCCTTAAAAGAAAACATACCTACCTGCAAGAACCAAATAAATTGTGATATTCCAAAATCGACTTTCCAACCCAACTCAAATTATGGATATCGAAAAGGATTCAACAACAAACACTCCCAATTGTGCTTGATGGAACATAAAATGCAATTTTCTGTAAAGAGTGATCCTCCGTTAATGCTCAATTTTGTATATAGCCATCGAAATCAGTGAAAATCGCTAGATTAAAATACCATTTGTCTCATTCGCTCCACAGGTAGAGTTTATGAAGAGACTTGTACGCCAACCCCCATCACTAACAATAATATGTACCGGAGAGCATTAACTCAGCACCATCTTGTTTTCACATTTTTGTGTAGATATAACTTGTATTTCTTATATTATAGAGAGATCAATTTGAATACAGATTAATGCTTTTACAACTTTCATGCCTGTCAGGCTTAAAGTGAGCTATGGTTAAGTTTTTGATTTGCAATCATAAATAGGCATCTGGTCGAGCAAAACGGTTATTCCAGTGCTGCATTATTGCAGTTCGTCTCTTGGAATTTAAATGCGACTTTGTAAACAAATGCTTTGAAGGATTTGGGCATAGAATAAAAGGTAGACGTATTGTCTTTAAAGAAGTGTTTAAATGTTCATATGAATTATTTATGGATATTAAGACGATTGAGATGTCCACCTACACAAGGAGTGAGTATAAAATCAAGTTCACACAGATTGATATTTGCTTAGTTAGATTAGACCATTAAACATCATCCACCCTAAAGCCCTACTCTCACTAGAGACAGAATGAGTCGGAATGTCGTCGGAATGAAATGGTGTGGTACATTCCTAGATATTCGAAGTGTATTCTAAAATAATCTGTTCCATTCTTGTGGAAAGCCCGAATGTTTTGCTCATGCTCAAACTTTTTAAGGTGCATTCGTATTGGATAAATATCGAACAGCATTCGAAATGTATTCTATCTGCATTCTGACTACATTCTAAATAGTCTTGCGGCAGTCTGTCAGCATTCGAAACATTCTGATCGCATTCGAAGGAGAACCCAAACGGTTATCCTCTGCGACATGCTTACAAAATTGCAGTCAGCTGCTAGAACTTTATCAGTTGATATTAAAGAGTCGTTTGGGTAACATCACGTCATGCCGCCAATTTGATTTTCCCTATCGAATGTTGCACGAATTTTTAAATTCATTCCTTCCGGCTGATTCTGCCTTATTATTGCTGATTCTGAATAGGTATGGCAAGGGCTTAACATATTAAAGAACATTCACTATGTAACGTATATACCACATATATTGATAACATCCCGCAGAGTTGATACAAAAACAATACTGTTTTAACTTTGGATAGCCACAGCTGCATCTCCTGTGCTTAGTTAAGTTAAAAATACTAACCCATTATAGCTTTACTTTTTTATTATGTGATACATGCTCAGTACAGAAGATAGTAAAAGTAATAAGCGTATATAGTACGAAATAATTCGATTCGATAGCTATGCTATTGTAATAAGAATGGTATGAAACATTAGAAACCGTTTGAGGATAATATATATTCGTTCACAAGTTTCTTAATACTGAGTTTATTCGAATTTCCATACCGAGGCTGAATTTGAACGGACAGAGATCGAGTTATTCCTACAGGAATGTTATGTCAAGCGCGATTAAGCCTCTGACTAGCGGAACATTAAAGTTTTTTGTAACACCAAATAACTCAAGCTGGTCTGGAGGGGAAAAATAAATTACAAAATGAGAAAAAGCAAATGGAGTCGTTCCCAGCTGATATCCCTTATCCGTCTTTTTTTTTTTTTTACAAAAGCATTATTACGAAATCGGGATTGTTGTAGCGTTTTACAACAGAAAACTGGCGCCATGAGGCATACATATCTATCTTAAGCGTGTCAATAGTTTTGCCAAAAGCAATGTGATAAGTAGATTATTTTAGAGTCCTAAAAGCTCAGATTAAAACCTAGATGTGCAGTTAAATCTGTCAACTGATACATTGGCAACTGTGTAGTATACACACAATTTATTTACTACCATTTTTATCATTACTACTATTTTGCCAATTATTTTCTTAACTACCTGCTAAAAGCAAAATACTTGTAAGGATGATAGTCTTCTTAGATGAACATAACTTGTTATCACTAAATCGATTCGGATTCCGTGTATACCATTCAACTTCTTTAGCAGTTTTGAACATGTATCAATATCTTGTTAATGTCAAAGACTTAAAGAAGCACAACATGGTAATAGTGTTAGATCTGTTGCCGACAATTCTATTTCAGACACTCCCTTCAGCATGCCGGAGCGATCTCTTTCCAGTCTGTTTCTTTTAGGGCGGGAACTTAGACATCCACTGTTTTGACGGGCGCCAGCTTTACATGTGTACATCCGCAAGTAACGAGCCTAGATCCTTTCTATTTTCTGTTTGCATACTATGTAAAGTTTGTGTTGCTTCCATTGCTTTTCTACTGGTGTCCACTTAAGTTCTGTGAATACTCGGATTGTCTCCGTTTGTCTTTTGAATACAAAAATTATACTTCGAGCACCCATTTGCACCTTTATGACAACATCCGTTTGTATTTGACAAGCACTGATTTAGATACGGCATAAAATAATCCCCGTCAGACACTCATATCGCCCTATCGCTCTTACATCATGTTTATGCAAACTCATGGAGAGATTAGTGAACAATCGACTGGTTTGGTATCTCGACAAATACAATGTTATTTCTCCATTTCAAAGTGGATTTCGTAAAAATAGATGTACTACAGATCACATAGTTACTCTGGAAACCGCAATACGCAATTCATGCTTATATAAATCGTTTCTTTTAGCAGTATTTTTAGATATCGAAAAGGCATATGACAAGGTGTGGCGGGAAGGGCTGTTGGTCAAATTAAGGGATATAGGTATAAGGGGTCAAATATTGGCCTGGATTCGGGGATTTCTTTCTGATCGGTTTTTAAAAGTAAGAATTGGTAATAATATGAGGGACGTATACAGTGTAGTAAATGGTGTTCCCTAGGGCAGTGTAATTTCGCCCACATTATTTTCGATCATGATGAATGGTTTACCTTCCTGTCTAAACCCTAAGTTATCATTTTCTGTATTTGCTCACGATAAAGTTATTTAGTTTACATCTCGCAGTTTCCATAACACATTCCTTCACTATTAGTGCTTACCCTGAATGGGTCGCGTATACAATTTTCTAATTCTTTAAGATATTTGGGTGTTTTCTTTGACAAAAAGCTAACATGGAAAACTTCTATTGACTATTTAGTCGACAGATGTAAGTCATCTCTGAATTTATTACGTTGCGTTTCATCCACTGCCTGGGGAGCCCACAAAAAATGTTTATTAATATTATATCGTTCATTTATTCGTTCTCGTTGATTAGATTTCGGTTGTGAAGCGTTGGACTCTACTACTACCTATGTTCGTGAAACCAGACAAAAGCGTCCTCATTAATCTGATAATACGCTGTCTGTCAATTTTCTCGGCCAGGAAATCTCTGAAACTGCTAATGGAAAGCTGTTGGGAGTAACAATAAATTTTAACCTGGATTGGTCCGATCACATCAATAATGTTTTTAAAAAAAATTTCTTCTAAGTTATTCCTACATTTGTAAATACTTAACATACCAAGCAAGGATTTTAATTTTCAATTGCTTTATATTAACCCACATAGATTATTGTGTTACTGTTTGGGGCCACACGTCTCGAGCAAATTACCAGCGCATTGAACGCTTACAGAAACGTGCGGCCAGATTGATCCTTGACTGTGATATTTATATTCCTTCATCAGAAATGTTCTTAACGTTGAAATGGGTACCGTTCAAATACAGAGTTATGTATCGTGAATGTGTATTTGTTTTCAAGTGCTTAAATGGATTAAGTCCTTCGTACTTAAGAGACTTATTTAATGTAAAAGTTTCCAAAAATACTTACGCTTTAACTGTTTGTGTGCCCTTTTCTCGGAGAGTGTTACGTCAAATGTTTGTAGTTATCAGTGCTGCAAACAACTGAAACTATTTGCCATACAACGTTAGGACCAGTAAAAACTTAAATATCTTTAAACCAGCTTGTGCAGTGTTTTTAACTAGCATGTGTAATCATATTAATATTATTTACTTTTATAAAATGTTCTTAAACTTGTTTTTATAACAACAACA
>JAQQZZ010088471.1:0-18070 GCA_030265115.1 Mopalia vespertina
TATGGGACATTAGGTATCGACTGATTAATCCAGTATTTACACAGTCCTGTATTATTTAGTTCATTTTTTATGAAAACCATCCAACAGGTTTTACTCTCAAAAAATTTGCTTGTCAGAACACTCCAGAATAGTGATGTTAAACGGTACTCCACCCTTGAGATATGGTGGCAAATCTGTGGCAAACAATCTATCGATGTTTACATTACATTTTGAGGTCAGGTATTAACGAACCACTGATAAAGCATTTAATGCACCTTTTTAACAAAATAGTTTAATGTGTTAAACATGCCTTTGGTTTTGTTCATATGACAGATCCTATGATTTACAAAAATGAAAATGCAAGGTATTACCAATCATATCAAAGATAATAATATCAGTTTTATTATTCCAAATAAATAAAAAGAATTATTTATCTTTATTATAAATGATTTTTTTTTGATATGATCGTTATTAGTTCGCATTTTTTTTTTTTGCATGTTTGAGTGATGTCTTCTCTCCCAGTTAAGATAGTGTGCGAACCATGCCGGCTGCCGTTGTGATATTAGCTGAGAAATTCAGCTATGTCAAATAATGTATAGTATTGCAGTTAATCTGGTCGACAGAGCTGAAAAGTGCGTTAAAAGACAGGTATGTTTTAACTTTGCAAAAGGTAGGATCAATATCTGTAGTTAAATTCGCTTGAATGGAGAAAAATCCGTTTGACAGCTGTTCGTAACCTAAATAATGTGATTTCGTCACTCTGTATAATTATGCTGACCTTGTCATTTCTCACTCGTTATGGGTTCTGTATAATCATGCTGTCCTTGTCATTTCTCACTCGTTATGGGTTCTGTATAATCATGCTGACCTTGTCATTTCTCACTCGTTATGGGTTCTGTATAATCATACTGACCTTGTCATTTCTTCCCCTTTATGGGTTCTGTATAATCATGCTGTCCTTGTCATTTCTTACTCGTTATGGGTTCTGTATAATCATGCTGACCTTGTCATTTCTCACTCGTTATCGGTTCTGTATAATCATGCTGACCTTGACATTTTTCACTCGTTATCGGTTCTGTATAATCATACTGACCTTGTCATTTCTCACTCGTTATGGGTTCTGTATAATCTTGCTGACCTTGTCATTTCTCACTCGTTATGGGTTCTTTATAATCATGCTGACCTTGTCATTTCTCACTCGATAAGGGTTCTGTATAATCATGCTGTCCTTGTCATTTCTCACTCGTTATGGGTTCTGTATAATCATACTGACCTTGTCATTTCTTACTCGTTATGGGTTCTGTATAATCATACTGACCTTGTCATTTCTTACTCGTTATGGGTTCTGTATAATCATGCTGACCTTGTCATTTCTCACTCGTTATGGGTTCTGTATAATCATGCTGACCTTGTCATTCTCACTCGTTATCGGTTCTGTATAATCATGCTGACCTTGACATTTCTCACTCGTTATGGGTTCTGTATAATCATGCTGACCTTGATTTTTACACGATGCATTCCAATGCGTTCCGATAAGGAATTTTCGCCATATTTTTTAAAAGTTCGAGGCCAAGTTGGATCGCAGAACAGTAACTCGATGGCTTTAGTGATACTGATAATGCTTTTAACGGTATCGATTGATGAACTATTGGTACCTATAAAATAACTTTCAACTCATATCGATTACACGTTAACAGTTACCAATGGCGATAGAAATATAATTATCGATATCGACAATACACTTATTGTTGCAATTTATTTCATGCAGATGGCCTCGTTTATGCTTGCTCACCCCACAGCACCACAAACTCCTTGTACAACATACCCAAACCAACGTAAGCATAACGCCCAGTCAGAGTAGGTACAGATGGTCTTACAACTTTTTCCGAAATGCGTAGTCTGATCCCAAGACGAAACAGTAAAAGGAAATTCTATAAGACAAAGGCAATCCGCCTAACATGGTGCTTACCTGTTCTATTACCGGCCATATGTGTGAGAAATATATTAATCCAAAGTACCTAGAGGATAAGACCAGCGATTTGCCACCAGATTTCCGTATTTTTCACACCTCATTTTTGATTCATCCTATAACCATTGCTGATAATTGACTATGTTTTGAAACTTTTATCTCCTAAAATACTATCTACATATACAATGCATGATTTTCATGATTTGTTTCCAATATCTGTAACAATAGTTCGTTTTGAAACACTTAAATCGAAATCGAAACACTTAACCTAGTGGTTAATGAGAATAACTTCGTTTCTCAAAGCGCTTTTAGCCTACGTAAAACCTTGAACCAGTATATAAATTATATATTGGTCCCAGGTAAAACATAACTTTAGATAGCTTTGTGAAACGGGCCCCTGGTCGTAAAACAACAAGCAGTCCCTAAGTCGGTAGCTCTCGTGTCTATATTCGGCTCGGTTGTATTTTGAATACATTTTTGTGTTGTTCTTGTGCTGTTTTCTCGACAAAAGTTACCAATGATTCGACGTTAACAGAGGAGACGTACTGAAGTAGGAGCGATCCATTACGACGCTAGTAGTGAGAGATAAACGACAGACAAAATTGCACATTTATTTCACCGCATCACTCGGTCAATTCAAACCGTTTCCATATGCCGGTAATAAAAAAGAAGTCCCGGGACAGTGACGTCAGCTGTACACAAGGCGTGTATGTCAAATTAAATGGGCCGTCGACACATTAGATTGAAATACTCCACGAAAGGGTAAATGATTGGTAAATGATTTAATATTAACATTTTCTGGCCGAACTGGGACACAGCCGGGCCCAATCGAACTGTCAAGCAATTTTCATGAAGAAAAAACGTTGCGAGATAAAAGTTTCAAAACTGTTCAATATTATTAAAAAACGTGGTTTTGTGTAAGCTCCCATTTACTTTCTGTCAAAGTGTTTTTAAACATCTGACATCGCTACCGATATTTGAAATAACTCCGTCATGTTGGCTTTACGCACGAATAAAAAAATCCCGGATGTAGACATTGGATAACACACATCCTTTTCATGCAGTTGTCATTTTCCAAACACTATGTCCTTTTTTATAATGCAGCGTTTTTTTGTGTTTATGTATAATCCTTTCAAATACTCAACTACATGTATCTGCAATTGCGATTGTATAACTCATTTAGCTGGTTGTTGCATAATTTTGTCTTTTAACGAACGTAAGCGGAAAAGTGCTTATCACTTTGAGAAAAGGTTATTAAACTCAAAAAAGCTCGCCAGAACAGTCCAGAATAGCGGTGTTAAACTGTACTCCGCCATTAAGATACGGTGACAAAGCATGTCATATAGGGCGTCATAGCACTTTATCTATGGCAAAAACCAGCAGTGCATGTAAATCTGTATTAACTATCTATGGAACTTTGTTTCTGAAATAAATTTTATTATTATTATTATTATTTTTATTATTATTATAATTATATCTAATAAACATTGATTGTGGACGTCTGACTGGTTATAGTATAGAGTTAATACTAGCATGGGTAACAGAGATTCATCATTCAGCAACGACACACAATGAACTAACTTACAAACAAAAGATTTAGGAAACTAGGCAATGGTGGTTGTTCCAGAAATCGATTATATTAAAGAGTATTCATGTAGGTAATTCTTCTTTATAACTGGGCTCCAGGCGTTCTGTATCCATTGACTTGTTACTCTCGTTGGTGGTTTGATTGACTACAATCTGTTCCAGTTTTGGTATGGTCTCCGGTTCAAGAAGGATGCATTGGACTTAGTAAAAGGCCATTGATTCTGATCAGTAGTCGCACATACACAAGGCCTGGTCGTCTAACAGTTTGTACTCTAGAGCAATAGCGCCGATCAAAAACACAGCGTGTGTGATTCATCTTGTTTGCAAGCGTTAGTTAGAATCAAAGCGGGATCTCATTAGAGCGATCGGAGTGGCGGAAATCACTGGTTGATTAGCCCGCGATCTCGCCAAACACACGATAAATCACCAACTAAGCCAATAATTGCTCGCTACTCCAAATCCCGCCAATCCATACAGCTTTGAAAGCGAACGGTTGTTTCTTGAGATAGTTAAATGACTAGACGGAAGCTTTCCAGTTGATCAACAACTCACACAGCCAGGGTTCAAATTAATTGATGATTCTATATAGGTCGCGCTCTGTCAAGGAACGAGACACATCTATATTGTGTTAATTTGAACTTCTTTGGTATCGACTTATATACAATTACATATTTTGTCTCCTTAGATTTCAATAAACGAAAAACCGATATTTGGTATGTCTGGCATTGCATTTTTAGCTAGGATTTCTGGATATAGAAAGAAGTATGCTGTAGGCTTTTATGCCTTTACATGACAGAATTCCATCCCCAAAAGAAGAGTGCAGAAAGACTTCCGAAATGGCAATTAATTTCTTTTATTTTTTACTAATTTACTCGTACGAGGCGAGAAAAAGGCAGCCTGTTTGTTATGTTTTGTGGAAGAGGAGAATGAGTTCGTGGTGAATGAGGGGAACATTTGCTGGCAAAAGAGCGCATGGGGGGGGGGGTTGAAACTTTATTCGCCTTATGATGGCATCGCCTTCGCAGTTAAATTGAGGACAAGTACGAAGTAAATGATATCGATCTATCGATCTAACCAAAAAAAGGAAAGAAAACTTGCCTAAATTTATAGTTATAAGTAGTTTAAATGAAGTCTTTTACTCAAATATCACTCACAGCTGTAAAATGCACCAGACAGCAACAGGCGGTAAATTTACTTCAATTAAAGAAAATCTAGTTACCGGTAACAGTAACACCACATAGATCTTTTGACAGCAGTAAGGGACAGAGATAAAAATTTCTCTGATCTCATGCGCTGAGCCCGGTGATCTTGGTATAACTAACTTTATAACGAACGTCTGGAAATAACGCTTAAATACTTATCAATGTCGCCAAAAAGTTATAGGCAGGGTATGATGCTACACAGACCTACCTTTGTTCCTTACACCAAACAAATAACAAAGGCTACATCAACTCAAACTGTTACAAATCACCAACCCCAACTAAAAAAACAGCCACAGGCGAAAACAATAATAAAAACGATATAACAGCCACACAAACAAAATCTTAAAAGCCAACCGGCCCGGACATTCGCCCTGGAGGTAGACATCGGGCCTCCTCCCCTACATCTCGACAACATCCACCTACTCGAGGGCGTCCGAGTGACGACCACCATATGTTAAAATCCAACAGAACCGATAGCGCTGGTGGCTCTCCAACGCGAAAGATTGGACATTGACAGCACAACCCCCTGTATGAAGGACCGGTTTGTTCACATTGCTGACGATGTTGTCATTAGGTTCTTTGAGCCGAAGTGTGTTTATCAAAATATAATTAAAAAACAGGAAATGTTTTAAATAATTTAACGTATTATGTTAAATAGTTTTAATTGATACAACTGAAATAAAAATATTTTATGTTGGATTTATTTGAGGATTTTAACACTTATGTGTGTCCTTTTCAGTTCTTTTTATTTATATGTTTGATGTACGGTCGTGGATGCTTCAGATAGAGCAGTCAATCCATAACAAAATGTTGAAATGGTTACGCCACACCGTAGCTGAAATACCGCTGAATATGGCGTAAAACAACAATCAATCTAAGAAAAGAAGAACAAAGAATCTGCGCTGATACAGATTCCGTTGTCTGTCTCAAATAGAATTGTACTTCAATGATACACATTACATTGCATTATTTATGGTTAAGAGGATCTTGCAGAGATTAACCAATATAAACAAACGGATTATAAAGTGAACAGTCAGTAATTGCCTCTATTAAACGGGCTTCCCTCTTTATTGTCAGAATGATTTTAGGGTGTTGAGGATCATCTCAGTGTTTTTGTGAACTTCAGCAGTATTCTCTGTACCCATTTTACGGCTATAAAAAGGTACACGCCCCCCAGTATACATGTTTGAAAAGCTAATTGTATCTTCTCTAGTATAGGGTTTTATCATGAAGGTACACTCATGTACGGTGGACCGCTCAAACCAGAGTCTGCAGCTATATTCTATGTTAAAGTTGTCTCACCCATGAATAGGGACGCAGCACTGACACTAGACCACAAAACACCCGTTTGTTCCGACAAATTACGAAGCAGCAGCTAGGTTGAGTAGAATGGCTGAAATGGGGACTTAGGGTATTAAACAACCTTGTTGCGATGCGGGTAAACTAGGTCCCCATGTAGTTATCTGATTTAAGTTTATCAGAGTATTCTGACATTGGAGTTTTAACAGACAGAACTCGGTGACAGAACTCTGAGCTGTTATTTGTCTAAATGATAAGAGTGAAGTCGATAAAACTAGAAGGCATAACAGTCAATAAATACATTTCTAACCCTGCTGTAACATGTAATGGTATAAAAGTCTTAACTGATACAGGTAAATAATTCATCGCCACATCAGTGTTTTCTGACCAAAGTATATCAGGGAGGATGTTATACAAGGTATTACGCAAATGTCAAATTTGTCCAGGGATAAGGCAATGGATTCCCAACCAAGACTTATCACGATAAACACTAGATTGACAGTGTTACAACAACCAGAGCATTTGTACCCATTTGCCAAATTTATAACGTATACTCTCTTGTCAAGAAACGATTTCACAATGTCATTGCATCTAATATTGTCAATTCTATGTCCATCTATATTATCTAACTTCTACTCTTATCATGCTCATTCTATTATAGATCGAAAAGATACCGAAGTGATGTTCTGATCCAACAAAGGTGTGATATCGCGTTAATGTACGATTCAGATTTTATTTCGCTCTTATCACATACAAGGTTGGTATCAGTGGTAACCATTTACAAGTTTGCATTTAATCAGTATTTGTACAGTTTAGTATAATACATTGCTATTACAAATGATCATTACAATAAGTACTATTAGTATTGTTATTAAGTACTGTATATTGATGGTAATTTTGACTTTGTTGTATATACAGTTTTGTCTCTCTTGTATACAGGACATTTGTTACAATGCAATTAAAATTTCATTCGATATTAACAATAGTCCTTCCTTTATATAGAACTACTCAATTTGTGTAATATTTTCTTGTTACCAGTAAACAACAGCCTATAATGAATTACATCTCTTGATATTGTATAATATTTCGGAATAAATTTAACTCTTAGGTTTTCGAGGCAATTACATGAAAAAATGAATTTCATCGCCTATAACATTTTCAGTGCAGATTTTACAAAATCTTAACTCGCGTGGAATAGACGAATACCGTCCCAATTCAACCGGTAGACCGAATAAACTATACCAAAGCCGTTCAAGGTGTGAAACGTGTAACTTGAAAGCTATGAAAGCCCGCTATATTTTGTTTCCAATCTTGCTTAATTAATAGTACGAAATACCATTTACCAGTTATGCATCAATCAATCAATCAATCAGCTATAATGTATCACGTTTGTCTGAATAATACCAACTCTTTATTTGATTTTAATATCGAAATCTGCTATTACCTTTACCATTGACACTTATCTGGAGTCTGAGCTGATCGTATTGATGATTTTTCAAATAACAGCAATTGGTAACCAAATGAAATGATTCACCCCGTATAATATACGATAAATGAGTGGCAAAGGTAAGTATAAAAGGTAAAATTTAATGATGTCTGGCAATTTGTTCCACTAGCAAGGTCGATCGATTTCAACGATGTGCTGAACAACAAATTAACCAGCTAAACACAAAAAACATTTGCGTCAAACCTATATGTGTGAAGTCAGCTATCCTAAATATAGTGCCAATAGAATGAAGTATTGTAAAAGGGAAACGCGATCTCCAGCGAATAAGCACTGTTATTTTCACACGTCAGTTAATCGATTTGTTTTCCGTATGAGTTGCCTAAAATAATCAATGATACATTGACGGATAATACAATACTGTGGTAAACATATAAATTAGCAATTAACGAAAATTTGAATAACAAAGAAGAACACCCAGTATGATTGATTGGCCCTAAAAAATAAAAAAAATAAGTTTCTAACTGGATAGTGAATAATGTTTGGGCGTAGCTTGTTAAGAGTCCATACTAAAGTACCTCTGTCCGGCTACAGTGTTTGGCTCTTACACTGGTCGATATACAATGTACTTTACCACCATGAATCGGGACAGGGCGGTAATCAAAGCAGTTGTATAGGTGCCTTTGTCGATCAGATTCGTTGTTATTGTTAAATTTGCAAGGGGCATAAACATCCGCACTCCCAGTGAGATGTTTTCGTGGCACAGAATTTCATGGGTAATTTAAAAAACAAAACATTGTCGCCTTAAGTTCAAATTTTATTTTCAAAATTTAATAAAACTTATGTGGTCGATATAAACATAGCTCGAAACATATCCGCTTTACAGTCGTTGAATTTTAATGCCAATAAAATATCATAAACATGGTTTTGGTGGCCCTATTTTGTTGCGTCATTGAACGCTTTGGTGTGGCTGGAAGCAGCCTTGTCAATATGGAAGCGCTTGTATCAGGGGAGGTAAGTCGGAACGCTAACACTGATCCTCTGTCGACAAGAATTATTTTCTAGCTGTTTAAAGTGAATAAAATAGCACACTGAGGTTCGATGGACAATGAATTCGTTATAGATATTTTCTTCAGGAATCAGGTCGTACAAACTTGCAGATAAGTCATAAAAAGCTGTATACCCATCGAAAAACCTCAATAACTAAAACTATCGTATACAAATATTATAAATGGCTTGAAGAAGGTTGTTTGTTCCCTCACAGGATATGTAAAGCTAAATGGAAAAGTTCGTGCCCAAAATCCAATCAAATTAATTAAAGGTTTTTTGCTTTTTTTGTTTTGTAGGATGGCACAAAGGACTAAATTTTCAGAAACTATCATAAAATTAGGATACATTCCATCAAAGAATAGACAATTTTTGTTTACGTAAAGCTGAATTATCGGCATTAATAGCGCGAACCAGACTCTTCTCGCGTTAACTGCGACCACGGCTAGATAGTCTCGTAACACGGCACGTTAATTACTGCAAAACAAAAAGGCCGTTATTTATGGCCCGCTTATCATACAGTTGCTTTTCTGATAGGTTAATTTTAAAAAATATTTCAAACATTAAATCGAACCCAAAACCTTTATTTATTTACAAATAAATTTATATACGGTTGTGGATACGTGCAACAGCGTGCTCGATGTGAAGTGATTTTGTACTCAGCTGAGCAGCGTATGTGCTTAAAACGTTAAATAACCACTGATTGTGAGTTCAAATTGGGCAAGCACGATCTCACCGGTTTAAGCTCAAACTCCGACTTGAGTATGCTCAACCTCGGCCCAGTGAGTAGTATTGCATGTCGACAAGAAAGTGGTGGAATATCGCTATTGCATCCGGTGTCTTTAACGATAGCTTTGGCTAAGACAACCAATAAGTGAATAAATAGATTTATACACTCGATACAAATCAGCAACAGGAAAATAAATCATTAGAAATCGTCACCTATTTCTGAAACTCATATATTCGAAACTTAAGTATTGCCATTACTCCATCGTCATCGATTTGAAAACTTTAATTCATAATGTTTAATGAACTGAACAACAGAGTTCGTCTTAACCTGACAGTCATTAAACTTCAATAAAAGTAATTGAATTAGAATGGGATTTTTAATTACAATTCTCTACGAACTATTAGTTCGCACCACATAAATCCGATGTGATTCTGAAAATTATAATGCACACATTGTGTAATGAGTAGATATGGAGGCCTGATCGGCAGCATAGACAAAACATCAGAACAATGCTCAAGAAGTTAATAATTTAGTGCAGTATACAATAGGTATGATATACCCCTTACATAATTACATTTTACAATGTTAAATATTCTGGTCTCCTGGTCAAGCTTTCTTCCTACATCCGCAGCATACGTATATGTTTTCTAGTTCTCGGTTGAAGTCAACTTTAACATGCACGTTTTTAAAAAGACTTATTGTTTCCCTATATAATTAACTTACTCCCTTGCCATCGTGTACTATGTGACAATCACTGTATGTGTAGATATAAACTACTCACAAAAAGTTAAGGATCACTTGCACCCAAACACGATTCTTTTTCGCAAGTTTCCGCTTTTCTGTTTGTGGCCAAAGCTCAGTAGTCGAGAATCCCGTGCAATTTTCCCAAAAAACACAACATCGCCCACTTACAGCTGACCAGGAATTCATAACAATTTGGCTGGACTGAGACATGGATGACAGTTGAGAATTGAGTTTATCACTCACCTGTTTTCTCATAGTGATCCTTAACTTTTTGTGAGTAGTGTACATCGATTTATGGGTTTATATATATGGTTAAATATAAAACCTTTTAAAACAAATTTATGGCTTTAAATTAAATCTGTATATGTTTTTATCATAAACTGATATAAGATTTTACTATGTACCAGCATATGGTTTTATAATAAAACCATATATTTGTTTGTTTGTTTGATTGGGGCTTTACTCAAGGGTATTTCACTTATATGACAACATACTATCCACTTCACACTGCTCTTTGCCTAACAATTGGAAAACCGAGGGGAAACCTCGTAAAAAAAAAACGTCAACAGACTGGGTCGATCCTGTGAACACTACATCAAGTACGATTAGTAAGCGCACTAGCCAACCAGTAAGCCACAGTCGCGGGCTAAAAAGAACATATGGTTTTATATGAAACTCAATCGAAATCACAATACAGATCTGCTTCATCTAACACACCAACCACACACTTTAAAACAATAACACGAGTCAGATGTTTCTTTGATTGGGGTTTAATTGTATTTCACTTATATGACGACAGATTGTCCACTTCACAATGTTTCTTGCCAAATTACAATGGAAAACCTCATACCCCCAGGTGGACTGGATCCCGTGAATGCGCATCGAAGTATAAGTGCACACGCTAACCACTAAGCCAAGGCTGCGGGACACCGGTCTGATGTGAAAATGAAACTGTGTCTCCACTTAGGTCATCTATCTTTATTGACTTTCAAGTAGAAGGGAAAACATTTGACAAACAAGAGGTGAATGGGACTCACTTAGTCCCATCCGAAGTACTCTATCAATGTTGGAGTTAAGGAGAAACAAGCTAAAACAGTCACTATATCCACTGCAACTCCACTTCAATCATGGAAATAATTAAATCTTATGAATGTAGTTTAGTGCAAGAACAATGTTTTTCCAAAATTTGAAAACCCTGTGTTAAGTGGTATTGTTTTTATCTTGTTCATGCCTTCTATACAGATGGACGGACGGACAGACAGGTGGAAAATTTGATTAGAATGACCCCATTTTAAATAGGAGTGTAGTTTAGTGTCAGACAAATGTGTTTACAAAATTTGAAAACCGTGCGTTAAGCGGGATGGTTTTAAACGTGTTCACATCGTCTGGTATACTATTATAATTATTATGTAGCATTATGTTGCCATGGGAGCCAAAAATTTGACTGGAATGGCCCCATTTTAAATAGGAATGTAGTTTACTGCAAGACCAATGTGTTTCATAAATTTGAAAACCCTGCATTAAGCGGCATGATTTTAAACGTGTTCATGTCATCTGGTATACTATTATTATTATTATGTAGCATTACGTTGCCATGAAAACCAGAAATTTGATTGCAATGGTCCCATTTTATATAGGAATGTAGTTTATTGCAAAACCAATGTGTTTTCAAAATTTGAAAATCCTGCGTTAATGTCTGATATACATTATCATTATTATGTATCATTATGTTACCATAGAAACCAGAAATTTAATTGGAATAGCCCAATTATTTTAAATAGGAATCTAGTTTAGTGAAAGACCAATGTGTTTCCAAAATTTGAAATACTTGTGTTAAGTGGTATTGTTCACACCCTCTATACAGACGAATGGACGGACAGACATCGTGACAACATTATTCCTATGGTTTAATATGCCGATGGGAAAAAAAAGACAAGTACAGGGCACAATAAAAAAAAACCCACAAACTGAATGGCTTCTTATTGCCCCTTAGCTTTGAGAGCACCAGGGCAACATGAAGCTCCCTTTCAACTCGCTACCATAATTTAAAGTGCTCAAAAAGATGGCACATCAGGTATCTTTTTATCAAACATAGACCAAAGCAGAGCTTGTGAAATGTAGAAAAATCTTGTGTTATTTATTTCAACAAAGTTTGATAAAAGTTACAATTTTTTGTTGATCAATTATAAATGAAAAATATTTACATGAATATATGGCATGAAATACAAAACATAAAAATCCAAGCCCTTGTCATCATAAATATACAGCATAATGGGATTTCAATATAATCTGAGTTATTCATTTTACACAAAAAAAGTCATTCATGAAGTTGATTTACTTTACTGGTATGTTTGAGTATTCGTCAGTCAAAAACCAAGCAAGAAGGAGAAAATATAGAAACACAATTAATTACCTCACAATAGTCACTAGTTTAGTGTTAAACATCAAATTACAGAGTATTTAACTTACATGGCAACAATGTTGTTGTTACAGGTGTTTATTAATTGGGGTTTTACAACTTCATTGCAGTCATTTAGCTTGTCAACAGCATGCCAGCCCAGAAGGTGAAGCAAATCAACCTCACGTCATTGGTAACAGGACAATCACAGGATGCCAAACAAACCCCTAAACAGACGAGCTTTGAGTTGCCCCTTAGCACAAACAGCACCACTGTTTGTTTGTTTGATTGGGTTTCAATACTGTACATAAGTTTCTTTCACTCAATGGGCTAGTACACCATTATGATTGATTGATTGATTAGTGTTTTATGTCTGCTTTAGGGTATTTCACTTATATGATGGCAGTGTATACCAACAATAATTGACACTAGCACAACCAAGTTGTGAAGTATTTCCATAATGATGTCGGAAAGTTGATTTTCCTCCAGTGCTAAGTAAAAACAGCATTGCTACTAGTCAAACAAACGCTGTTATGTGAGTGTAATAACCCCCCTCGTAACCACTGGCAACAAAGACAAGACACAATACAAAGACCGCAGAATAGATCGGCTTTGAGTTGGCCTTAACCACAAAGCAACAGGAAGCCAGACCTGCCTACTCTACAACAGGTTTTTGTGTTAGAAATACTTTTTTAGGAGTATTCTCTTTCCGTTATGTGTATTTTTGTGTTACATTATATGATAGAGTTTAAATTTTTAATACAGAAGAATACACTGGGTAGTCAGGTGTGGTAAGTTGTAAGATCAGTCTTTTATAATCTCACTGAGGCATGTTTTGAAAGAGTGGAAAATATTTTGATCTGTTATTTTAAAACTTAGCTGCAAAATTAGTTAGTAAAAAAAGTTTCTCAGTTTTGATCGGCTTTTGCCGGATTTAGATGGGTTATCACCTATTACCGCCCCTGTTTCAATCCCTGCTGACAGAGGCAAAACAAAACAATTTTAGCAGTGCATTTCATTCAGTAAAAAGACTGCTTTGTAAAGCTATTTAACTATAGATAGTTTGAGTTTGAACTATGAGTAGATGATTTACAGCAAAATTTGCTGCAAATAAAGAATATTTGGTGATAGTCAGCTCGAGAAGACTAAAGGGGTGACAACTGAATATGACATGTATGATGTAAATTAATGAATTGCATTCTCATTTTCAACATTTCATCTATTTATGCCAAAGGCACAATGTTTTCTAAATATAATTGTCTTAAAAATAGTAACCTACATATAATTGTCTTAAAAATAACCTACAGAATTACAAGTCTGTCTGATGAACTGGTTCTTTAAAGACATTTGAACACATGTTGTTCAGATCTGCTCCTCTATTTCAGTAACCTATAAACCTTGATGTTATTTCATTATGACATCAAATTTTATCATTTAATTTAAACACATACACCTAGATTAATCGTGGAGAAACTAGAAAGTAGACAAATAGGTCTCTTGTCTACGTAAATTTCATCATTCTGTGACAAGCCATTGAAAACGTCACCTTTGTTAATTTGGACTGGAAATGATGTCACAGCTATAGGACTCGGACATAAAGCAGCAATGGATTTGTATTCATGAAGTAAATCCGTGTTTGACCTACCATATCAAAATGGGGTCTAAAATTCAAAATTTAAAATTATTTCCATATGAGTAGTGAGCCCAGATAACTTAGATTAGATTATATAAGCACTTAACTTTTCCTTATAAAGTCAATGAAAAATTCAAGGAAAATAATAATAATGTTAGCAATTTCAATATGTCTTTTAAGAAAAACTTTATTCGACTTCTATAACAGTGTCATCAGTTTACTTGACTTCAATAAGAGTGTCATCAGTTTACTTGGCTTCCATAACTGTGTCATCAGTTTAATCGACTTCCATAACTGTGTAATCAGTTTACTTGACTTCAATAAGAGTGTCATCAGTTTACTTGACTTCCATAACTGTGTCATCAGTTTACTTGACTTCAATAAGAGTGTCATCAGTTTACTTGACTTCCATAACTGTGTCATCAGTTAACTTGACTTCAATAAGAGTGTCATCAGTTTACTTGACTTCCATAACTGTGTCATCAGTTAACTTGACTTCCATAACTGTGTCATCAGTTAACTTGACTTCAATAAGAGTGTCATCACTTTACTTGACTTCAATAAGAGTGTCATCAGTTAACTTGACTTCCATAACTGTGTCATCAGTTTACTTGACTTCCATAACAGTGTCATCAGTTAACTTGACTTCCATAACTGTGTCATCAGTTTACTTGACTTCAATAACTGTGTCATCAGTTTACTTGACTTCCATAACTGTGTCATCAGTTTATTCGACTTCCATAACTGTGTCATCAGTTTACTTGACTTCAATAAGAGTGTCATCAGTTTACTTGACTTCAATAAGAGTGTCATCACTTTACTTGACTTCAATAAGAGTGTCATCAGTTAACTTGACTTCCATAAGAGTGTCATCAGTTAACTTGACTTCCATAACTGTGTCATCAGTTTACTTGACTTCAATAAGAGTGTCATCAGTTTACTTGACTTCCATAACAGTGTCATCAGTTAACTTGACTTCCATAACTGTGTCATCAGTTTACAGGACTTCCATAATGGTGTCATCAGTTTATTCGACTTCCATAACTGGGTTGTCAAGTTCCCACAAGGCTGACACTACAATGAAGAAAGGAAAAAAAGAACTGTATTAGGAAAAAATAGTTGTGTATACTAGAAACATTGTTAAAAAGGATCCTTGAAACATGTAACATACCATTTTTCTGGCTACCATTATCCCCTATTGTGGTCTTTTATCTTTTCAATTGAAACACCCCCCATCAAACAAAACCAATAAATTGAAACAAATATTTTAGTTTTCAATATTGAACACTGAATAAGAACTAGATTAGTTATCACACCTTTAAGGTAATACTGCCATTTATTTTGTAATACTACATTAATATGAAAATCATTAATGGTCAATCTGTACTGGATTATCCAGGGTCATGAAAATCCAGAAATAGTCCAAGAGTTTACAAAGATTGTATATTTAGGCTTTCAAGGAAGAGTTAATCATTAAAATCATTAGAATATGACAGGAGGTAGAGTGAAGGCAAATGACAGACAGACAAACTTCCAAGAACGTTCATGCAAGCACCATGCCAGTATCATTACAGTGCATAGTCCCAATATGTCAGCTGTTAAATGAAACAAATTTGAACTCGATACATTGAGTAGTTTTTTTAGTTAGAGCTTGGAATATGACGGGAGGTAGAGTGAAGGCAAATGACGGACTGATGGACTGACAGACCAGCTTGCAAGAATGTTACATGAATAGCCCCATGACAGTGCACAGTCCCAATATGTCAGCTGTTAAATTAAATAAATTTCAGCTGGATACATCGAATACTTTTGGAAATTGTGCTCGGAATATGAGAGGTAGAGTGGAGACGGACAGATAGATGGACAGACAACTGTTGGCCCCTATTTTAAGATACCCCCCCACAAATATCTTGCGGGGTATAAAAAATATTAACAAAGTTGATGTCTGTGACAGCAGTGACCTTGACCTTCAACTAGGTGATTGAAGTTTAATTTGTTGAAAGATGTGGGTGAAGATAACAAGTGCTGACAAGAAATAAGACAGACAATTAAGTGATGACCAGAAGATATTAAACAAAATTTCAAATACAATTGCCCTTGAGGGTTCAGTTCTTGATGAATAAATAAAGCCTACTTAAAGTGAAAGACATTTGTTTTCGACCTAAAATTATTATTTTTATTGCATATGTGCAAAGATAAACATCTGCATTGCACTTTCATTCGAGTGAGCGTAGCCGTTAATTAGTAAATTTAACAGGCGGGACTGATGCCACCTGTAGTTCAGCATACACCACAATCAATCCCAAGTGACGCCTTGTCACTAGGAACACATATACTAACTTTGATTTGAATTCCAGAAGCGGTGCCAGAATTGACGGAAGATGGGTTTCAGTTGTAAGCATTTCGGCTTGCTGATCCTACTCCCAAGTACCCAAAACAGGTTTGGTTCTGTGGGTCAGGCCCAGCTATAAGAGGGATGGCACTCTGGGGGCTGGTTTCTACAAGGCTTCCACCATATTTAAGCAAGGCATAGTTGTAATCCATTGTCAAGTAAGTAAAATATCTTAGAGTACGACCTTAAACCCCAATCAAACAGACAAACAAATCAAAGAAACTGAGCCTCTCTTCTAACACTCACATTCATGGCCATTTATTGGTTGAGCATGGTTAAATATAGTCGTCAAGCCACATATCAAGCTGACATATCTGTGTTCTATGACCCCATGATGATCTGTGAACAGGTTATGAAGAAGAGTTGTGCCCCTTTTCAGGAAGTGCAAAATCCTTGGGTTATTTGCTGAAGAATAGTACTCTGTCAACAATGAATGCTGAAGTATTACGATACTTTTGGTACACTGAAAAGTGGAAAAACAGAACAACATTAGATACAAAAGGCACATAATTCAGTAGAATACATAGAGCCCTTGACAACATAAGCAATTCATGTGTTACAAAAAAGATGAAAAACTCATATTTTAACAAAAGTTCTAATTCAAACAAGCGGAGTAGCTAACAGGTTCCCCACTAATGGCCCCTTTTAACAAAATTAAAGCGCTATTAAATTTAATCCGATATAAGTTGACGTCACGCAGATTACGACATGTTGAAGATCCATCTCTAACCCGGTATTAGCGATTTAATCTGGTTTTAGTGGCTAATCGTCTTTCGAGCAACTGGCCCCTGGGTATTTGCTTGGTCCCACCTTCGTCTGTAGGATTCTTCCCAATCGTCATATGATGCAGCAAGTTAGCACAAGAAACTAGGGAAATTTATAATTAATTTCCTTGTTTCAAAACTAAATACTTACTTTATCATATTGAGTCCCTCCCTCCTCCCCTCCCAAATGGTTTGTTACTTAAAATTAGAACTAACAAATCAATGGAGAGTATGGCACAATCTAGGGGCTCATGGGAGCTAGGGGAGACAACTGGTACGGTCCTCCTGTGTGAATTTTTTTGCTAGCGTAGATTAAGTCTTAATTAATCCCAATCATCATATGATCAAGTAAGTTAGCGCAAGAAACATGCAATACCAGTTTGTTATCTCATTTTGGTGAAAAATAATTCCATCCATTTTTGCAACAGGTGAAACCTACTATTACAATATGAACTGAGTCTGAGAATTTGTTTTTACCTTTTGTGTTCAAAACACATACAGACTTGAAATTGGAAAAATATATAAAGGTGACTACATGGTTCCGTGATATTGGGTGGAAGGTAAATGACACCCTTTCATTGCAAGAAGTGGAAGCTGTATTGCAAGTTTAAAGTAAATCCATTTGCTGTTGCTGTCTTCCCTTTTATTGTATAAACAGTGGGGGAGTTGAATTTTACAGTTATTGTACCGTATATATTTCAAACGGGTCTCGGAGGAAATGTGCGAAAAGTTAGAGGCAGAACAGAACGATTGCCACTCTGATCATTAGTTACGTGTGTGTATTAGCTGTAGAGCCCCCGTCAGCGCACAGACAATAGACCCACTCAAGTGTCGCTCACAACTCCACATGTGTTAAATCAACATTTAAAACGGTTTAATCGT
>JAQQZZ010088482.1:2508-18070 GCA_030265115.1 Mopalia vespertina
ACTAGCCTACGTGTATTTTTATATCCCCCCCCCCCCCCAAAAAAAAAATATATATATATATGCGGGGATATCTTAAAATATGTGCCGTCCATCTGTCTGTCCGTCCGTCGGTCAAGTTTATTATTCGTACCTTTTAACAACTCACAACCTCGGTGCGGGGGTTTCACACTAGTGAGATTATCTCACTTTTGCGCTTGTTTAATGTGTAGTGCGAATATGCATAGTCATAAGATGAATTGTTTCCATCTCTATCATTTTAGAGTGAAATTTCTTTACATGAATAAATCATTCTTTTCACATGTTAAATGTTTCAGGCTGCATTTTTTACAAAGCTAATTAAAAGATACGTGTGGGTGTGGCCTTCGTGGAATGAGCGGAATATGCCGACTGATAGCGAATA
The DNA here is from genome assembly GCA_030265115.1 of Mopalia vespertina. NCBI lineage: Eukaryota > Metazoa > Mollusca > Polyplacophora > Chitonida > Mopaliidae > Mopalia > Mopalia vespertina. The sequence continues at coordinate 2,909 of JAQQZZ010088482.1, forward strand.
TGAAGCCTATGGGGTGTACATTGGATGGGCGAAACGAACGAAATCGGATGGCAAGACGGGTTATAAGGAAATTTGTGGTTGTTTGGTCAACGAAGAACTCAAGGAGTGTCGGGTTAGAAATACAACACATCCAAAACTCGATCCAAGCGGGATTTCTATAAAGCCGGATTTGTGTAACATCGTTCATAGAGGAGTTTTTGAAATTGTCCGCGATGACGTTGCAAAAGAAAAACTAGAGACGGAAGTTGATTGGATTGAGCCCGACGAGCCCATGATACTGGATATTGACGCTGATTTCTATGGTTTCGCCAGTCCAATCACACAGCTTATCAAAGTGGGACTGACGAACGAAATATTGGCCAACCTCAGTACAGCTGTGGGTAAAATTCTCTGTCCAAGATCAATATTACAAGAAAAATCCGCTGACCGAGTCATGGTCAAAGTAATCGATTCTATTCAAAAATATAGGTACTGCAAATTTCATAAATGTGTTGATCGAATGAACTTTGTAAAACTGCGTCAATCCGTGGTTAACATGATGTCAGATATGGAAGCAGATCCAGACTTCTATGGAATGTTTTGTTTACACAATTGGAGAAAACTTCAAGGATTGTTAGATGTGATAATTAAACTCTTTGTTGAGTTAACAACTTCTCAGTTACATAAACTCCGTAAAGTTGGATTCTGTTTCCGAACTTCACCGAAATCACTTGACTTCACACAACGTGGTTCTTTCGGGCTGTGTTCGGGAAAGTCATACTTGGGCATTCCACAAGTTCATTTTTATTCTCCGAGTAAACAAGCCGTTATGAACAGAACATATTTACTGCAGGAAATTCTTTATGATGGTGTTATCAGTCCGAAATTTGTCACAATAAGCCGGTCTGTTCGCGAAGGTTACGCGCCTCGCGAACACATTGGGCTCATAGAAAATCATCTGTTGGCGACAGTTCACCAGGTTGTGAATAAAAATACAACGGCAGTACATTATGATAAAGATCTATTCGGTGGATATTTTGGGTGGCAGAGTCGAGATCAAGTGCTTATAGCAGATAATCAGATGTGGGATAGTATGGACAATGGTTAACTAGGTTATTCTCTATTCAACTACAAGAAAGACAGATGGAGCTATATTTGTAGGCTTTATAAAGCAAGGTTTATCTTTTGACACTTCATTAGTGCGAAGGTATCACAAATCATGTGTGATTGGTCTGGACAGAGAATACAAAATGCTGGCTTAACATTAACAATATTGGAGGCACCATAAATACAATTTCGAACGAAATACGTGATAGCACAGAACGAAACGGATTGCTGCTCATCGTACAGGTGTAGCAAACAGCATCACACCGGGTGTGGGATCACTGTCGTCTGGAGAACCAATCAGATTGTCTGGTTGGACATAGCGAAATAAGTCTAAAGTAAACACACCATGCCCCTTAGTGGCATTCCAGAACTCCCCAAAATCTATTAACTAGTAGCTTTTTGCAACTATAGAGATGATGCGATTCATATATACTGTATCAGAATCGTAGGATCTGTAAACAGACTTGGCAAACTTCAATATGATCTCAATATATGTATAATTTTCGTGTTAAGTTTAAAGTTTACTGATATTAAAATATATTACTTAAAATTAAAGGTGTATGAAACGTGAAGATTGTCTTATTTACACTAGTCTGGTAGGAGTCCCGTGGATAGAGGACATGGAAGTGTTTCTTAAATTGTAGTTTGGGATATATGCCTCTGACATTTGTCACTGACAGAAATCTTTGGCTGTTGATATATATTGCAAGTAAACATTGTTTGCCGTCTTAACAATGGAGGAAAATACTTTTTTCACATTGTATCGTTGTGAATGTGTGGCTTTCACATAAGCTGAATACCCTGGGCACGCCGTGAACTAACAATGGGTTAGTTAGTCGCAAACTCTCAATTTAGTTTCTCATCGGGAATTAAAATGTGTTTTTTTTTTTTTAATAAGTCAGCAATATTGCTTAGAGCAGTTCATTGGATATCAGTAAGCTCCAATATATTATTTTGTCGCCTTTACATCTGACATATACCAGAATCCAAACTCGTCAATTGATATAGTCTATATGGGGCATTTGATCTGGCATATACCAGAATCCAAACTCGTCAATTGATATAGTCTATATATGGTGGACAATCACAAAGCCAATCACAAACAAATCTTGGCATTGTCAATTTTATTCAACAATTATTATTTCCTTATTATCTCATGGAGTTTGACGTCATTAGTAAGTCCAGGTCTACATAAAAGAAAACCACTGAGTAGAGCAGTATCATTCATTACATATATTAGAGAGCAGTACGTAATTTATGTGTTAGTTTAAAAGTTGGTGCAGATTATATATGTTGTAACCTGTGTATAAATGCTCAGGCCTGATGTTGTTGTTGTGGCATAATTAAACAACAGTTCGTTTTTATTTATTTTATTTTTTTATCGTTTAAACGTCCTGTTGAATCTACCGGACATTTAATCCTGGGTATTGTTCCACACAGCGATCTAAGCCTAAGTTAATCTTCATTACCATGCCGAGCCAATACCTTTAGTACTGGTCGCCATGGCAATTACGATGAACTTAGAGTGAGATCGCTTTGTGGAACGGGGTCCTGTACACTTTCAAAAGGAGGGACAAATTAATGTCCACGGTGAAAATGTGTTTGAAGCGCCATGCACACAGAAATGCATCTTCCCATTGCAATGGTCAAAATGTGTAAGACGAGACTTCCACATTACTACCCCTTGCTGCAAAAACAGGACTATTAGAGAAACAAGCAGCCAATCCATAAGCCGTTTACACATCAAAGTAGACAACAAACAAGCGTGGCGCCACAATCAATTATCGCGTCTGTGATATTGTCAGATAAATACTTTTATGAAGCGGCTTCGATAAACAAGTTATTAAAATAATAACGACAAATAACTTATTTAAGTTATTTGTCGTTATTATTCAATAATTTGATGTTGTCAGGACTCGTTAATGGGACTAATATCGTGCTGTATATTACATGTATAGCCTACTTGACATCCTGTGTTTAGACCGCCGTTTTCACATTCTCGGAAAGCTCCAATCTGATTGGGTGCGGTAAAGAGAGGTCATTCGAAAGTAGCTGTTGTATACTCTATTTAAATCTGGTTTTTCAATCGAATAAAGGCAAGGTAAGGAAGGAAGAGAGGCTTAATGCGACGATCTTCTGTTCCGCCTTGCCTCGGGAAGATGCATGAGTAACACAAAGATATCACAAACAGATGGGCTCCCTGCTCCCCATTTAGCTGTGAGAGCACCAGGACAACGAGAAGCTGCCTCCAATCCTCCACTATAGCCTATATGTCAGCCTTGATAGCCCTTTCCAATGTAGTTTGAAATTTTGTGTGCACCTGATTCCCATGGTCCTTTGTCGGCAAAACATATTCTGACCTTAGAACTTTACCGTATGCCAGATGGTTGTGAACAAACAAAGGCGCATGAGAATTAGGTAACAAGATGGCGAGAGATCATTAGCTGGTTGCTAGAGAAAGTTTTAGTGCAGATAAGGGGCTATAAAATGAAGGCTGTAGGTATATCGACGGACGTTTTCCACGTTGATTCCGTCTGAAAAGCTTAAATTTCTGTGGATTTTGGATAAACAATCTCAATCCACATGTTAGTGACTGTATAGTTTATAAAATACGTAGGCCTATTAGCATCTATCCACAAGACGTTTTTTGATGAAGCTGTACCGTCAGTATTGCACACGCTTAGTATATAATGACGGTAGCTGGATCTTATATAGCCGATGATTGGTAAGAGTACATAAAGAGTCTACAAAGAGGTCCTTACATATTTGAATATCGCCGGTGTCATTCAAATATTCTTGTTGCAATAAAATAATCTAAAAAAGTTCTGAGATCTATTCAAATATTTAAAAAAACAACACACAAAAAAACAAACAATCACACTGGTACCGTACCGGGGTGATGTAGATTAATTAAAATCCATGTATCGTCTCACGTTCTAGATAAACTCACAGAGACAAGTTTCTAACTAGAATATTAGATCTTAATCTTGAGTTGTGTTATGGATAACCTAAAGAGAGACCTCGAGAGAAGGTTATGACCATTGACACGGTATATAAAGTATCGTTAAATAGGTTGCCAATGTTTATAGAAATAAACCAATGAATATATCCGTTAAAAAGAATGAGTGTTACAACCTGTATGCTACAGGGGGTATTTTCATTCATAAACATGCGTTTTCTCTGCTGTCAGTTTTTTTCTTCAATGAAAATGGTCGCTATTTATTTCAACGTAAACAATTTATAACAGGTCTTTCGAAATTGGTAGGCCTATACGAGCTATTTAAGCCCATTTTGTAACCATCAAGTACCATCTAGCCTTTCTACGCAGCCGGGCTGTACGCAAGTCATAGAGGTAAAACGGCGACGGTTTTAATTAAATGATTTAAGTCGTTACTTAAAATATATACCTATGTATACATATATTATTTTTTAAAAAACATGTCAATCATAATAATATGCATTTACCATTAATTCAGAATGCTATATTCGACATGTTTCTGAATATATGTGTTGTGTTTTTTACAATATCCACAAAAGCCATTATATAGTACTAGCTCACGAAATCGTAAGCCTTTACAAGGACTGTTATTTAGTTCCCTCGAGTACGAGATTTACAAAAAGCGTAATGTATGGGAGGTAACTCCCAGCATTTGCCATGTCGTCATATATATTAGGACAGGTTATCTCCCGTGGTTCCTTGTGTCTTGCTCACAAGTTGTATTGGTAGATAGTGACTTTCCTACGAAATTTAATTATTGTTGACATTTTGTAGTGGAGAAAGCTAATGTCGGGGTGGGGCAGATCCTTTTTTAAATTATATTATAAGTGATTGCTATTAACCAATGCTTCAAATGTTTCACTCAAATGGGAAACTATTTTGTCTAATCAGCTTATATAACATGCGCTGAGCTGCATGGTGTTGTCAAGAATCGAGGTATCTGCTCAGTATTTAGTGTTGTATTTGACGAACGTCGGTTGGCGAATAGTAGGCCTACACAAAACGAATTATAAGCAGTAGCACCATAGACTTATGGTAACATATCAGACCAGACTACATGTACGCATGCATGGTGTGTGGTCTGATAAAAGTGTCCATAAGTCTCTGGGCAATTAATCCCTTTTCTTGGATTTGATTGGATAAATTATGATCTTGCGTAGATAAACCGCCATAACAGTATATAACTCATTATATATATAATCCCATCTTGCTTGTCAATGCAGACTGGAATTTGGGATAAACCCGCGTCATCACTGTCTTACCAGGACGTCACGAAGCGGAGCTCTACCCATAGCCACAGTTAAGAAAAATCTAGCTGCGTAAAAAAAATTGAAAATGTGTAATGTGGATCAACATAAAATGGACATTTTTTTTTTAGTTAAGAGCAATTAAATTTGGAATAACATTGATCTACAGCTGAATGACATCATAACATAGTTCCGGTGTAATTTGCCTGGCGAAGGCCGCACAATTTTCAGTAATTTACCGAATATCACTACATTCAAAATGGTCCTGTTTTATGACCAAGCTGTCTATACGCAAGTCATGGAAGTAAGACGGCGACGGTTTTAATCAAATGTATTTATAACGAACAAAACTCTTTCTCGATTCAACACATTCTGAGCGAAAGGATCCTACTGGATTACGATTCTCTGGAATTTGGTTGTATCAGGAGAACTGGAAGGCGTAAGACAATAATCATCAGCATTTTAAGATCAAAATAACGTAAAATCTCAGGACGAATTCTTAAAATTAATCTTCCATGAAAACATATATGATGTTCCCAATGCGGTATACTACATGCGGCTATCGCACCTTGGCTCGGCTTTACGCCATGCCGTGTTATATAACTAGTAGCTGAGAAAACCAGCTCGGTCGACTTATTACTTTTTGCAATGACATATTCCTCTGTGTATACATGTTAATTAAGTTATTTAGGCCGTTTATCAAATTGCAATAAAGATAAAGATCCCAGAGCTGATTCCGTGTTGTCGTGTTGGAAACTTGTTGACAGCCAGATTAATTGTACATGGGATCAGTGTAGAGGGATAAGAAACATCGCTTCTCTTCAAAAGGGTTGTAGATCTTAATTTAAGCATGAATCTTAGCAGCGATATAGTCAATATGGCGGCTCCGCAGTTTGCTTTGTTTTGCAAAAGTAACCGGTTTTGTGAACGTTAAGGCTATAAGCCCACACGTCGATCATGTTTATTGAAAATGGGCTTCTTTCGAATGGATGATATTTTAACTAGTCGTTCTTGGAAACGACAACAAATGATGTGCTTTCCTACAAAAAAAAGCCTTAAAAGTAAGCGAGTTTATGCATAACCCGCTAGTCGAGTAAAACATTCACGGATCGCTGATTCGAAGGGAAGCGATGTTTCTTATCCCTCTATATTAATCCCAGATTGTACCGTTAATACGAGAAGCCGCGACGGTATAGGCCTATATGCAGGAGTCAACGTAATTATATTTTTACAAATTGGCTGGATTTAAACTTACTAAATGTCATTTATTGAATGATAAAAGATCAAATATACTTATTGAATCCCCATAATGTATCCGTGGTACCTTTTATTTGAGTCGTATGTTTTCTCTACTTTGTTGCGACTCCAATTAAAGATAACTATTAAATCCCCATCATGTATCCATGTGTAACTGTTATTGGAGTCGTAAGTTTTTTCTACTTTGTTACGACTCGGATTAAAAGATAATTATTGAGTCTCCATCATGTATCCATATGTATCTGTTATTGGAGTCGTAAGTTTTCTCTACTTTGTTACGACTCGGATAAAAGATAATTATTGAGTCCCCATCATGTATCCAAGTGTATCTGGTATTGGAGTCGCAAGTTTTCTCTACTTTGTTACGACTCGGATAAAAGATAATTATTGAGTCCCCATCCGATGTATTCATGTGTATCTTTTATTGATGTCGCAAGTTCCCATCATGTACCCACGTGTATCTGTTATTGGAGTCGTCAGTTTTCTCTACTTTGTCAAACTCATTAATGCTGCTAGTGTTTACTTCGTGGCTACATTTGAGTTTCCACGGAAAGAACCAACGTACAGAAGAAGGTTAACTAGTTCCTTGTTAGAAGACAATATATAGCAAGCTCCATCAGATAAAATCCAGATCGTCACAACTCTCCTGTATCAAAATCATTAAAACAGAAATTTGAACAGAACATTAAACTACCAAAACACTGCTTCCGGTCAGATGTCAACTGAAACCAGTTTCAGTTTGATTGAATGGGGTTTAGCGCTGTACTTGAGGTAATTTTTTTTATCTTATGACGCGGTGTCCGCTTATCGGTGAACGAAATTACCACCGACGCCATTGACGATAGACAAAGATAGGCCAAGCACAAGACGCCAAACAAAAGACACAACAACAAATCCGTTTCTTGTTGGCCTTGAACTCTGGAAGCACCGTGTATTCATGACAACAGGAATATCTCTCTCCATGCAGACCACCCGCTTTAGGAGCTACAGAAGACAGTTGTTGTGCACACACAGTCAATGAAATTTTTTAGAGCTCAGCCTACACCAGAGGTCTCAAACTCCCGAAGCTCTTCGGAGATGAAAACACCCGAAGGAAAGGGATTCATGCAACGGGTGTATAGTCCCAGGATTTTCCGTGATTGCACTGACCACAGCTACTTCAACGTCAACTGCTCCACCAACAATTGCTCCAAGAGCATTGACTCCAGCGGTAGCTGCGCTAACGAGTATTGTCCCAACGACGCTTACTTAAACGGCATTTGTTCCAATGACACTTGCTCAAATAACCGATTTTAACGCAAATTGCTTCGACGACAATTATGCCAACGATTCCAACTGCTTTAACCTTCATGGTTCCTCGACAACTGTTCCAACGACAATTAATTTAACAATACACTCTTAGAAATAATGGTTCTTTGACGGTTCTTTAGAAAAGACGGAACCATTTGTATTGAACCATAACGGCAAAAACGGTTCTTTAGAAAAGATAGCACCATCTATATGGAACCATTACGACAAAAACGGTTCTTTGATATAATAAGAAACGGAGAAATACTTGCAACGGTTGCTATGAGGATTCCATACGGAACCACAAAGGGTACCACAAGAACCTTAAAGGGTAAATACCATTAGATCCATATTTTTCTAAGAGTGTATAGGTATTCATCGCCAACTGTATGCACCTGATAATGTTGCTCCCGTGCATCTTTCGGATAACTTTTTACACCATCAATTTCCCAAGAATCAAGTCTAATCATTATGATGTTTTCTCCCTACAACATTTTGAATATTGGTGCCGTTACAAATAGCGCCCGAAAAGCGGCCGAGAACTTTCTAGGCAAAAGATTATTCTAGATGATGACTTTGACTGAATTTGACTGTGTGCAAGGTTATCTGGAACGCACAAAGTTTACATAAACATCAACATATTTCGAAAACAATAACGGAAATTTGCAAGACGTTCTTGAAGTTTTACTTCCATGAAAAGATAGGATGTATTCAAAGCTATAACTATGCGGTAATGCCGTAATCGTATAACGTTAGATAGACTAGGTATAGCATGATGCCAATCATTCAATATATAGCTGAATGTGCGTGTTTTCCTCGACGGCAGGTATTTACAAATTGATGACTCATCCTACGCCAACGATTGCTCCAAAAGCATTTAGTCTGCAGATGCGACAACAGTTGCCCAGACGCAATTGATCCGATGACAATTGCCCGGGATCAGCTAGATTTCTGTGCACCTCTCGCCGAGTAACTGTCTCCAAAACATTTGTCGACCGAGCAAATGTCTTCGGATTAAAAATTAGCGATTCGTATCTATGGTTGGCAGTAGATTTCATCATGGTTCCACCGCGTTTGTTTGTTATTTGCCTCAGAGGCGGGGCCTAAAATTATATTTTTGTCTAGCCCAGTATGCAAGACGGTGATACGCACCCTTATATATCAACGTCTTGCTAACCGAGTTAAATTTCGTCTTGAAGGCCTGTAACACTGGCTATACAGGCATATTATTCGCAGCGGATACAAAGGAAGACAAATGTCGCGTGTTGTTTTAAAATACTGTATATCATACCATATATGAAACATATAAATAGTTTCTGTATCGTAGGTTTATATACCAAATATCAATGAGTATCGTATTTTGTTGTTTTAAGATCCACTTTTGAAGTTATATATAGGCCTATACAATGAGTAAGAAGTCAATGCAGCTCAATATCGAACGTAGCTGTACAGCTCCGATCAGCGTTTCACTGCAACGTGCTTGGTCTCCAGGTAAAGTTAGGCCCACCGGACAGACGCCTTACATATCAGTAGAAACACCGAGAATTCGATACACGTTAGTAAATATCCGCGGTTCATTTGACTCATATTTCATGCGACAAGTGACAACTCTTCAGTGAGGAGGCGGAAAAGTGGATGAGCTGCGCGTGCCGGAGTTCCAAGCCTCACGATCGTCTTGTCTGAGTAGAACACTTCAAACAAGTGTAAAATAAACTTAGTTATTTCCGATTTGACGCCAATATATCTAATAACACACGCCGAGGCTTAACTGTCAACCAAACACACACATAAAAACTGAAGACTTCAAGAGGTGAGTCGAAAAAGAACAAGAGTTTTAGATATCAAAATGCAATGCTTGGACGAAGAGCAAGACCTTCGTGTAAATGTTTTGACGCTAACTAGCGTTGTGTACTTATGGCCGAGTGACAAAGGAATTGCTGACCCCACAGCAGCAAAAACAAAAATTAGTCTTATAGACAAAAACAAGCCTTTTTTTCTTCAAAATGTTGGAATTGGCGTAGCAAAAAAGAAAAAAGACAATGAAAGTGCATCAAGTTTAAAATATACTTTAATTTTAGAGAAAGATAACTTTTGGTCAGATATAATTGGGCCTAGTAACGTCATCTCGTTCATTTGTGATGATTCTATAATACCACATTCAATTATTAGTGCTGATTCTGTAAATATATCAAAACTCAAATATTAAGACAAGACAAATTTATAAATTTTCGCCACTCATGGGGATTTCGCCTAGTATGAAGGCGAAATCACAATGAGTGGCACTATAAGGTGCATGAACTTATAAGAGGGGCAAATAAAACTCTCCGAGGGGCAAAGTTATACAAAGAACACACCCTGATGACATTTACCTCACACTAGGACTACTTTAAAAGCACCGATACTATTTACAAATCCCCAGCATAACTTTATGAAGTATATGGTTAATACGTCGGCAACTATTGACCTTCATGTTTTGAATGCGTGTGACCAAAGACACTTAATTATCTCCTGTTGCGTGTTTCTGACCATGACGTAATGCTCTCCATAATGATATAAACTCTAGGTTAAATTAATCAGCTTTGAGAATTTATTAAGAAATAGTCCTCCACGGAAAGAGAATAATAATATATTTGAAAGAAAGAATTATCTTTTTTTACGGGTTTCTGGTATTTCTATCCCTACGTTTAGTGCATTACCTAATGATATCATGTATATAGAAATCGCAGCAGAGGTGTTTAGTATGGTCAAAATTGGCAGCGCCCACCGATCTGATTAAACAAGTATTCAACCCCTGTTTACTCCTATCTGTCTGTCTATATTCCATTCTATGAAGAGCGGGCATCCATATGTTAGCTTGTCGTTGTTTGTTGCCAATGGAGTCTAGGGTAGTTTCCTTCACTCATTGGTCTGGCACCCCAACCAACCTTAAGTACAGCGTTAAAGAAACAAACAGTGGAAACGGACCCGATAAAGTTATAATTTTTCTTGTATATAGACCTGTAATAAATATAGCCACACTTAAATATTTATAATTGATAATAGATGATTAGTCGACGGATACAATCGGAGGACATACGTTTTACAATGTTTTTAAGTATGTATAATGTTTTGTTTCTATGAGCAAAACGTGTACGTCTTGGGGAAAAGTTTAAAAGTCCTGGCATGCCATATACTAGTATACATGCTTTGGTTTACCGCCCATCCTTCAGTCCTACTGTCTGCCAAATCAAACAGTTTTTTTGCATTCATATTTGTTTGTTTATTATTTTTTTTTTACATACCTAATGATCTACATACTTTTTTACTCATTCGCTAACATATTCTTTTTCTGGTTTTGTTCTTAAGCATGCACTTCCGACTTCGTAACAGTTATCGTTGAAGCAGATGTCGATTCAGAAACATTCGAGGCATAATATTTACATCGTCTGAAGGTCATACAATGTCTGAAGCTTTTTTTATTTGAGCTTTTACATGGTCAGCCTTGAGAGATTCTGAAAGTTGAAACCACCTTAATATATATTATGTCGTTTCTCGGAGTTGTGACTTTGGTCTACTATATAGTAGACTACTCTGACAAACATTGCTCTGATAAATTCTCATGCGATTTTGTCTATGCATGATTCTATAGTAATACTGAGCAGAGGTGGCCTGCATTTACTGCTGCCTAACTCTGAGGGTCGTGGGTTCGATTCCCGGACGGGTTTCAACCTGCAAAATTTTCTGAACTGGAATCGGTTCAAAATAAGAAAGTGTTATCCCAAAATAACGAAAATACTGAGAATATAGTATTGTTATATCCCCGACCAAATCGATATAGCTATATCCCTGATCAATACGAAGATATTGTTATATCGCAAACCTATAGGGAAGATAGTGTTGTTTTATCCCCCAACCCATACGGACGGTAGTATTGTTATATCACCCATCCATAAGGAAAATGTTATTGCTATATCATGAACCCATATAGGGCAGATAATGTTGTTATACCCCCCAATCCATACGAAAGATACTATTGTTATATTCCCAACCCATACAGAATATATTATTGTTATATCCAGAAGATAGTACTGTTCTGTCCCCATTGCTATGGAAGATAGTATTGTTGTAGCTCCCCATTCATACATATTAAACAAAAATATATTTTAAGAGACACTTAAAAGAGAAAAGTTTGAAAAAAATTACATTAAAGGTCACCACAGGACATCAAAAGATAGATTAGAAAAGAAGAGAGTGAAGTATCAGGATTGTAAATAAATGTGTTCAAGGTGACATTTTTCAGCGAAATTCATGATTGTTTAATTTCTCACAAAATTTTGAACGCCAATCTTATTTGATAATGGTTTCCTGCATGGTATATACCTTCGGTGTTGGCATAGTCTATCCTGCTTCAAGATGAGCCGCCATAATATAGATGAAATATCTGTGACCGCCTTTATTAATCGAACTACCTTGTTGTCAACTTTCACATATCTTATATAATTTTATCGTTTCAGGGGATGGATTAATTAGCACAGACGAGCTTCTTTTTGACAAAATGGACCAATCCTAGGATTCTCCATGGCAGAGGTGTTCGGGTTGAACTATCTGGCACTGCTACTCCTCTGCATGGAGATGCTTTAATCAAGGAATTCCGTCGAATCTGCTGCTTGGTTAACAATTTAGGTTGGGAATACTAAAACTGGAATCGAAAACTGTAACCGAAAATGGACTATATATATATTTCTAGGACTGACGTGCCGTGGAAATGGATTTTACATATTATTTATTCTGGTTTTCTGATGTATATGTAAATTAAAAAGCTCCTAACTGTTTACTTATATTTGCAAACTCGACTGATTTCAACCTTTGATCCAATGTGCATTTGACAAAAATTCTACTTCTGTTTTTTTATCACCAAGCTAGCTTTATTGATCAAATGAAGTTTTGGCAAAAATACTAAGTAAGGAATTGGCTTTAACCAATAGCCTACTGTAGCATCATGTTGGCCCATTTGGGTTTCCATACACTCAAATTTTAATGATTAGTAGTCTATGTTATTGCACGTTTTACTTCATAACAATATATTTTGAAACGACCTGATACAAAAACATCATCAAACTAATTCATTTTCAAAACAATCATTGCCCTCTCACTTAATTCATTTTAGCTCCAATACCTGATTAAGAAATTTTATGTGAGCCCCACGTTTTTGTAACATTGGGTATTTTTATGATCAATATATGAGCTAGACCTGACTATGTCGAATTCTTGAAGGACTATTACCACATTTATTTGTATAATGAATCGATTGTTGCCATTTTGTCTCATTTTTCTTTGCCATCTGTCTCTTTTATCATCGCATCTAAACAGATCTTTCATTTTGTGTCTTTCCATGCAGGAAAAAGGCAGTTTTCGAATCACAGAAATAGCACTTTTGTGTCAGAGAATGTCCGCTTTCCGTTTTTTATGTTCAAGATAAACGACCTTTTCTTAAATCCAATTTTAGAAAAACCATAATGGCGGGCATTAGGCTTCCGGTTGCTGAAATAGTAAGTAATATGATGCTTTGTGCGGACTACAAGTCTACATTTTTTGCTTTTTAATAATACGCGTCGAAATAAAATGATATGTAGGTTTCAGACTGAACAGAATTATTGAACATATTTTCTGCCATTATGTCGTTGTCTATATTATGTACGGAGCTTTGAATGCAGTAAGCACTCGCTACAGAAATTTTACTGGGCAAATTTTAAAGGATATTCATTGTTTTGCCAAGTTATTCTTTTTTTTAACTTTCTCGAATATTCACTGTTGACCAAGAGCAAAAAGCCGCTTTTTAGGTATTTAGCTAAGTATATTTTGGTAAATTTAACGACCGCTGCATGCAAATAGACTATAACAGAATACATACAACAATTATTAATATTGATGTTTTTGACAAAATACAACCAAATCGTTAGATGTAGAAGCTATGTATTTTTGATCGACACCACTTTTATCGACAGTAACGATTGTGACATGTGCATCTCTTGGCCACAAAGAAACTGTTGGTCTCAACGAAAGGCAAACCGCTTTTCATTATGACCGACTAGATTTTGTGTGTATGGGCCTATATTTCTAAAACAGGAACAACATGAGTAGTATGTCAAACGTGTAAAGAGTTATTTAAAGTGGCTTTTGTTTGGCTTTCTTTGTTTTGATTTTTTTTACTTAAAACTCACATTGCATAAAAGGCATCAAAGAAGCGAAATGCCCTTGAGAACGATTCCAATTACCAAGAAAAGAAATACGCTGAGCTTTGTTAAATTGAACGATTAGTCACGATAATACTATAAATGTAAAGGAATTTCTTGTAACGCATGATATACTTTTATTGTAGAGAAATATAATTTTGCTTGCCTCCACCGGGATTCGAACTAAGGGTCTTTGGCATGATATATGTGACCATAGTTTCACTGGATTTTATGCATAGGACGGTGTAACAGTTACCATTTTCGCGATGTTATCCATCGACTTCAAGAGTCACAGCGCGAATCAGTCTTATTTTCGCGCCATCCCTTTGTGCTACGTTGAAACGGCAGATATCTGTAACCATTTGTTGATATCTTTTTAGTGTGATTTTAAAATTCAAGTCACATGACCGGGTGACGTACCGCGTAAAGTTGTTGAGTTCCAAAACTCAGTACAGCGCACCAGACATCCGTTATGGTCACGTGACATTTTATTTTTTCGCGAGAATCAGATTGCGTGCGGATTCGCGCCGGTCTACACTGACCATTTACTTATCCGGAAAACATTACTTTCAATATTTTCAATTAATTAGCATTTAATTTATTTATAAAACTAATCAATTTAATTTTTTTAGTCCGAAAATTGTATTTATATTCTGCTACATAAAATATTGAGTGTCTTGTATTTGATCCTACAGAATTTAAAATTTGAAATTGAAAATATAAATTTGTATGTGATGTTTGTTTTGTTAAAGTCACATCTGATGTATCGCTTTGTTCATTTAAACATTTCATGAATAAATTCTAAGATTGGAATCCAAGCAGAATTTTGGACGGAATAAGCCTCCGTGTCTTTCTTTCTCGCGAGGGTTATTTATCACCTTGGTAACAAAGACAAACTGTTATTACTAATGTTTTACCGACTGATTTCGCAATATATATCTAAAGGCCCATCCCCAATTTGTACAAATTTGAAGCGGATTCCCCTATTTTGTGGTGTTGTGATTGGTTGCAAATAAGTGTGTGTGTGTGTGGGGGGAGGGGGGGGGGGGGGGGGTGGAGCGGGCGGGTCTCCTCC